>JAMPIV010023225.1:0-58421 GCA_024509875.1 Oreohelix idahoensis | reverse complement strand
GACTATGCTCTTAAGTTAGGGAAGGTAAGGGCAGCGAGGAAGGGAACTGGTCACGCCACCTCATACAAAAGCTGGACCCAGTAATGTGAAGTCTCGAACACTTTCTTCCTCTACGGCAGCATCTGATGTGGGACTAAGTTTATCTTTTACAGGTTATACTATATACTGATGGTCCTATTGGAAAGTAGAAGGCAGCGAGGAAGTTACTGGTCACCCCCTGTTGGGAGTTGCCCCATGGTGGGTAATTATCGTCGCTGCTTAATTTCAGTCGGGATGTATGCACCATGTGGCACCCCCCAACTTAGTTTACACTCTGACGCGTGATGTAGCGTAGGATGACGTATTATCCTTGGTGACAAGACATTCTACATGTGGCCGTAGTGCCTGAAGGAAGCGTATAGCCTATGGAGTTTACCCATTTGTACGGATAGTGTTAGTCTGCGTTGTGGCTGTTAAGCCCAGCTGAAATAGTTCAGAGTTAATGTGATTTCAGTCATTCTATAATGCGTTGAGCAAGGTATGGCTGGCGCTATTTAGACTTGCAGATAATCGTGATACTTATCGTCGAACTATGTATCATGGCAACAATGCCAGTAGAATGTATACAATTTGAAGATGGCTCGAGAAGCCAAACATAAATGATTATGAGGAATTAAGACTAGCAGAGTTATAAGACTAGTTTCGCAGACGTGAAATAACAGTATATAGTGGTACAATTTACACATTGGTCGACGACAGAACTGTATATATAAGTCGAGAAAGCTAATAATCTTAGTGAATGCACCATATTATGTGCTAGTTTTCGAGTTTGCATTCAGTCAAACTGTAAGGATACATTACAGAGTTGAATTCTCATGTTTTCCTGTTTCTGAAGAACTGTGTCGTTATTAAACCATGATCAGTCGTCACCAGTGGAGTTTCTTTGATGAATATGAATTCGTTGAATTGTTTGAGCAATTTTGACCGTTATGTCGTCACCTTGATGATGTTGTCATTATCCTTCAAGAAAGACTGTTATTAACAATGAACGTGTACCCGAACACAACTTGGCATAAATAAGAATCACCAGGGTAGAATCTTAATATCATCAAAGTTGAACATAAACTTATAATATTTCCAAACTTTAAAACCATAAAGATTGAATTCTAAGACGACAATGAAAGCGGCAGAAAATATTGCAAGTTTTATTCTCAGACGAAATTTAATTATATATAAATACACACACACACATATATATGTGCCTGTGACTTTAGTATGGATATTACAATGCGTTTTATTCAACACATTGCTCATCTGGATGTAAAACAAGACGATTACACATTCTGTGTGAAAGAACAGGTACATACAGGATTAAAAGACATTAACCTTGAGAGCAAACAGGAATGGAGCGGAATCTATCACGTATTTATCACACCAAGTGGCGTTTAACAGTCGTTGTCCTACGTCAGCTATCAAACTTGTGAGCATTTCACTTATTCAGGTACACAATTCTCGAGCCATCTTGTATTGCTGTATCTTTCCCCTCTTATGTTCTTGTGTCTCTGTTATCATCGATATTTTCCGTTGTCATTACATTTCCCTTAATGAAATGCCATTGAACGTACGTTTCCTGTCTTCTGTTTGTAAGTTGTATTGGTAGTAATATGTTATTAGTGCATTGGCATGGAGAAGTAAAGGAGACAAAATGACACGAACAATAGATCGGACTTCACAGGGAGCACATAGGAGAAATATAGACCCATGGAGATATGTCTTGAGGCAGAACAGTCCCATATTTGCCTGTGGGGTTAACTAAACTGAATGATGTTAATAATTTACTAATATTGAGTAGTTTTGCTCCTACAGAACGCTGTACGAAACTTAAAAAAAAAAATTTTTTTAAAGCACAGATGACCAAGGAAATGGAATGCTTCAATCTGTAACTCTTGAACCCAAGGTTGCGGACTCGGCCAAAAAAAATCTTAGAAGTCCGACACTCGATTCCTACTATTTTTTACTAGTCATATGGCATAAAATTCGGAGTCCGGAGTCCAGACATTTTTACTGACTCCGACTCCACTAAGAAACGACCGACTCCACTAAGAAACGACCGACTCCACGACTCCGACTCCACAGCACTGTTTGAAACAACGGAGACGGAAACAGCATAAACTATAATGAAAACCAGAGAAAACATAATCTGTTCAGGGGATGAAGATGAAGACCATGGACACACATACGGGGTTGTTCTTATGATAAAAAAGGGAAGAAGAACAATGGCAGAAGAACAATGAAAGAAAGCTAAGGAGACGGCGCAGAACAGCAACCGGTAGCGAGTTTCACTTGCAGCCTTGATATTTCCACGTGGAAGAAAAAGGAATGATATAAAGGTGATAGCTAGTTTCAGATGGACACCCGTTAACAACAACAAACAACAACAGATGGACACCCGTTAACAACAACAAACAACAACAGATGGACACCCGTTAACAACAACAAACAACAACAGATGGACACCAGTGCTTTACACATTTTATTATTAGACTTAACCAGTATGCATGTTTTATTGGCTGGTTGGATGGCTTGTCTCTTGGCTAGTTGTCTCATAGATCTTATGGTTATTTGACTGATTGATTGTATATTTTGTTGAAAAAATAGTTGGTTGAATCATTCAGGTTAAGTAATCTTATGGGCTGAAAAAACGTTTGATTAGTTTTTTTTTTGTACGCTGATTCTTTGGCTGGTTAGCTAATATGTTGACCAGTTAGCAGGTTGGTTGTTGAATAGTTGGTTGTTTTGGTTGAAAGTTTTGTCAGCTGGCTTCCTGGCCTGTTGGTTATTTAACTCACTGTTTGTTTGCGTTGTTGGTTGGGTCATAGAGTTTGTAGAATCTCTGTGAGTTGGACTAACTCGTTGATTAGATGGTTGGTATGTGGTTCAGGTGGCTGGATAGTTAATTAGTTAACCATTTTGCATGTTGGTTATTGGATAAAGGGTACATTTTTTTCCGGATCGTTCGTCAAGTTCCTAGCTGATTGGCTGCCTGACTGGTTGGCCTGTATGTTGGCTGATATCACTACTGCAATATTTGAGTAATACATTTTGACCCGGTACCATGTCAAATGACTTGATTGTAAGATTGTAAATCGCGGGGGGGGGGGGGGGGGGGGGGGGGGGGGGGGAAGGAAAGACGTCTGCCTTCAGAACTGATACTGCCAAGGTTACTTCATGTATACAAACGTGTACATACCTTTGTTTGTTTGTTTTTCTTTTCAGAAGAATGTTTGTTTCCCGCCCTTCCGCAGCAGACGCATCACTGCTGAGAAATCTTGCTGACAGCGTAGGAATAATAACAAGACGTGATTTATCTGCATTCTGTATTCATTTCTCCTTACCTTGACAATGCGTTTTGCTTCATTTTTTAACCATCGAAGGGAGAAAAGGGGAAGTATCGTAGTATATATATATATATATATATATATATATATTTATATATATATATAATATATATATATATAGCGAGTGAGAGAGAGAGAGAGAGAGAGATATTAAGGACAAAGTTGAAAAATATTAAGGACAAGTTGAAAATAGCAAGTATTTCTCAACACGTAAAGAGTAATGTGAAGTTGTACATAGAGCAGGCGACCCTGTTATATAAAACAAACCATGTCACAGCAATCACTGCTGCAAGAGCACATTAACTGCTTTGGTAAAGGCTTCCTGCTAGTGTACCAGCTACAGTGATGACGCCGTGCTTCGTCAGGAGCGATAAGTGAATAATGATGTCGATGATGTTTAGAGAGTCATATACACAATGTCGCTGTGTCATTTTGCTGTCTTAAATAAACTCGATACCGGCTATCCGAGAAAAACAAAAAGGAAAGAGAGAGGTAGATATAGATGTAGTATCTGGCTGCTTTTGTCTCATTTATCCCACATTTTAAAAATGTGGGCTTCCACTGCCGGTACACTTGCCTGCGCAAAAGTACTTCATGTGTTATTGAAACGGTGGTATATATATATAATGCCTTGCGTTACATTATGAGATTGCCAACCCTATGCGGAACCTCACATTAATTGCTTCTTACGATAGTGGGGAGGAATGATCCCGTTCTTTCGATGCCTTCTCATAGAGGGATCCACAATAAAAATTAAAAAATTGAGAAAGAAAAGCGCGTTGAAGATTCCCTGCAGGTGTCCAATAACACTATCAACAATAGAAGACACAGGGTTGAATACGGTGGCACAGGCACACTTTTGAAATTCGACCATGCGTAGAATACATGGGGAATAAAAAATATATGAACTGGCCATCTGATGCGTGATGCCATATGATGATGGATGGTATCCGCATGTCTGGTTTTGTGTAGTGTGCAGATGTGTTCAGTCAAACAATGTTCATACAAAAATAACAGGGCAATCCACATAGGACGTCAGTAAACTCACGACGTATAAAGTCAATGATTCTTGTAACAGCCGTTGACGTTTTTCTTCATTATTTATTGTGGACGCCACAGTGACAAAATGGTTACGCGAATATGTAGGCACATCAAACAGTCATTATCACAGCAACATTCAATACAGCAATAGACGGTAGACAGCATTACAATGATGAGTCAGATGCATGTTATATTTCATAGTGCTGTAAATGTAGTCAGGTGAAAAACTCCATCCTTTTCTATAACAGCCAGGAGATAACCAGATGTATGAGATCAGTTCACTCTCCTTAGTCTGACTTCAGCAAGACAGACACGTCTGCCGAAGTATAAATAATGTCCTCAAAAATATCCTCTAGATAATAAAGGTTTTCCAAACCTAGTTCATTTAACAAAGTAGCAAGTAATGGTCCTTGCGACATGTGAGCTGGGAAAACATCTCGTGACGACGACTTTCGAAGACAGGCTATGAATCGAAATCGCTCACGACCCAAAATCGATAGAGTTAATGAAAAAGTCAATTTACCTTGCTTTCAGGAAATACACAGAAATATCACGCCTCCCGACATGTGGGAAACACTAGAGGTATTATCTCGAATAAACGAAATATCCATTAAGAGGACTACACATCCCTGACAGAACAGAAAATAGCGGAGATCCCCTCTTCAACGAGGCATCTCTTTCGCCATTCAAATCGCTCACTCCACTAGTGGTGGGCGGAAACCGATCGACCAAAAAACAAGACCAGTCATGCGCAGTCCAGCGCAAAAAGACCACAGCTCAAACTTAACTGCATTCAATACCAACGCGAGAAGACAAATGCTTACCGAGAAAAGTGACTATAAATTTCAAGCAGTTGTTGCCCTTGCGTTATAAAATAGATATTGTAATAAAACGATGTTGCGAGAATTTATCACGCAACATATCACCACCTCCTCCCGGTAAAAAAAAAATGTGGAACATATTTTTTTTTTTTTAAATATCAAAGAGCATGCGATAAGCGGCTCAAAACGCACGAATTATGCGCTGATAATTAATTAAATTGCCTAACATGAGGCTAAATATAGAGTGTCTGGTGAGGATATACCTCAACAGAAAAATAAATATGTCTCAAAAAATATTCACATCGGGGAGGTGTCACCAACACACATCACGTTAGCATGTAAACACAATATACGTATGCAAGTTACCATAATCATCATTAAACAGCATACTCTAATATTGTCTTTAAAAATGGATGTACAAATCTGATAGGAAAATTTAAATAGTACATTCTTTGACATGTAATGACATAAGTACATAGTAAAGTTAAACTACATGACGATCCAGGACATATGCTCTGGTATTCCGAGGGTAAGTACACAATCTAGAACTCGTCATGCTTGATACTAGTAAGGTAAGTCCTCAGCTCAACAATGACATTCTGAGAAAGTACAAGCAATATAATGCTAATTAATAACTAATATGCTTCATAAGGTACAATACATTATTAATAATTGTGGCTGTTTAGTAAACTAACGGCCCTTATATTAACTACTCAGTCCTCCTCTATCATCTTAAAAAACGAACAGAAGAAGATGACAACAAAGCACGATAGTGTGTACATATAAAGTAAGTACAGATGTGCTAATCTATTGTAGAAATATAGGTGTGTTATGACTCTGTAATATATGGAAATATAGGACAGAAGTATTAGTTGGAGTCATGTGGGCATCTAGACAAAATGTCAGCCATCACATTATCCGCACCACGGATAGCTCGTACCGTGAAGTGAAAAGGTTGAAGAGCTATAGCATATCGAGTGGATCTCGAACTCTTCAAATTCTTAGTCTGAATAGCTGTAAGAGCTTTCTGATCAGTCTCTAGAATGAAATGTGCGCCCAGGAGGAATCTTTGTAGCTTTAGAATTTACCAAACCATCGCTAACAACTCACGGTCTAAAACCGAGTAGTTCCTCTCTGCCGCATTTAGTTTTCTAGAAATGTACATAACAGGATGCAGAGTATTTGCATATTCTTGCATCAGTGCTGCTCCAATCCCAGTGTATGAAGCATCACTCCGAAGAACAAAAGTCCTATCAAGAGTAGGTAATCTTAAGATGGGAGGAGAAGAAAATATATTCTTGATTTGGTCTAGTGAAGATTGGCATTCTTCAGACCAACGGACCAGATTAGGCGAACCTTTCTTCAACAATGTTGAGAGAGGTGCCATGATCGAAGATAAATTTGGAATAAATCTCCCATAAAATTGAATTAAACCTAAGAGACTCCTAACTTGTTTCTTCGTTTTAGGAACAGAGATGTTCAGTATTTTGGAAGTATTGTGGTCTTCTGTCTTCAAGAGACCATGACCAACACGATGACCCAGGAAAGAGATTTCACCAAAACCAACAAAAGCTTTAGAAGGTTTTGCTGTCAAATTATTCTCACGTAGAGTGGACAGTAAGTCATATAACCCTAAATAGTGATCTTCCCAGGTATCACTGAAGAGACAGATGTCATCTAAGTATGCGATGACATCCGAACGATGTGACAGAATTCGACGCATCATGCGAACGAAAGTGGCAGGGGCGTTCATGAGACCAAAAGGCATAACATTCCATTGAAATAGACCCCTAGGTGTAGAAAAAGCAGTAAGAGGTTTGGCATGCTCTGCTAAAGGCACTTGCCAATAACCTTTAGACAAGTCAAGTTTAGTGAAGAATCTATAATTAGAAAGTCTAATCAGTAGATCTTCTAACAAAGGCATCGGTTCAGCATCGAACTTTGTGACCTGATTCAATTTGCGATAATCAACACAAATTCGTATGTTCTTATCCTTCTTCCGGACAATAACCATGGAAGAAGAATATGGTGAAGTCGATGGTTCAATTATATTTAATTGAATCATTTCATCCAATTCCTTTTCCACTTGCGACTGAAAGTGTATAGGAATAGGATACGGCCTAACCCTAATTGGATTATTGTCGGTAAGAATTATGTCATGTTCTATGACATCTGTGTGTCCAGGAATGTCAGTGAGAACATCCTGAAATGTTTGTAACATCGACGAGACTTGTCGATGTTCGTCACCAGAAAGATTAGGAGAAACAGAAACGTTTTTCCAAGATTCCGTAGAATGTAATGGAACCACTGGAAGGGGAAGATTAACATCAGAGAAGGTAGATTCCTCATCCTGTATGACAGACAGGGATGAATAATGACCGTGAGGTGCAGGAGCATCATCCGTTGCCTGGAAAATAGGCAGCAAATAGTCCGGACGTTCGTGAAATTCCGAAAGCATGTTTATGTGGAAAGTTTTATGCTTTCCATCAATATCGACCACATAGTCAACATCGGAAATCCGAGAGACTATTGCATACGGACCTTTCCATGCAATAAGAAGTCTATTTTCCCTACTGGGGAGTAGGACGAATGCTTTGTCACCTGGACAAAGTTGTCGTAGACATCTATTCTTGTTAGCAAACTGTCTTGCCTTCTCTTTAGCAATTTCTGATGAAGCAGTTGCTAGCTTACATGCCTCAATGATCTTTTGTCTAAGGGCAATGACATACTCATATGAGGATTGAGTTTCATCGCTAATATCATCGGCAGTGATGAGATCGTGTAATAAAGACATAGGGCCGCGTGGACGCGCGCCAAAGACAAGTTCGAAGGGAGAAAATCCTGTGTGTTCATTAGGGACTTCTCTATAGGCAAAGAGAGCCGCGGGTAAAACCCTGTCCCAATCTTGAGGATGATCTTCAGTTATCTTACCAAGCAAAGTCTTGAGCGTTCTATTCAGACGCTCAACTAACCCATTAGACATAGGATGGTAGATACTACTGAGAGATCGTTCAATATGTAAGGTAGACATTACCTGTGACATAGTGTCAGATATGAGTTGAGTGCCATGGTCTGACAATATTTCTCTGGGGAACCCCAAGCGAGAAAATATCAACCAAAGAGCATCTGCGATATCTGTAGTAGATATGCTCTTAAGAGGAATAGCCTCTGGCCAACGTGTGCACATATCGACACATGTAAGGATAAACTGATGTCCTCTGGCCGACTTGACCTTAAAAGGGCCAATAATATCTATGGCCATTTTCTGGAACGGCCGAATAGGAATGTCAGCAGCTGGATAGGCGCAGCATGTCATGGTCCTCTAGATTTGACCTCCTGACATACCTTGCATGATCGGCAGTAAATACGAATGTCCTTATTGACAAAAGGCCAAAAGAAAGCCGCAAGGACTCTCGACTTCGTACGGGCAAAACCCATATGTCCAGCACATTGCGAGTCATGAGCATGTTGCAATATTTGCACTCTCATGCTCTTGGGAACAAGAATTTGCGAATGTGCCGACGTAGTCGAATCTTGTACCATACGTACAAGTACGCCGTTTCTCATTGCAATCCAAGATTTTCTATTTGTATCCTGATTCGGATCACCTTTCTTCGCAAGAATGAAGAATTTTTTTAAAGAAGGATCTTCTTCTTGCAATTTTATGAAAGAGTCACGAGTGATTACTAAGTGACTATCTTGGCTATCAACTTCATTATCACTATTCAGTGAAGTTTCGGGTGTTTGTAGAGCTTGTGCTCTTGTAACTACTGCATTTGTAGCTTGCATGTTATTATCTTCCATTTATCAACACAGAGCAAATCTGCTTACAAAAGATATTAAGGTACTAGACAGAGACATTAACAGAGTCATCTGGGATTTTAATAATGGAGTACTCAAGGCAGCAAAGGAGACAATACCGAGAGGAGCGAGGAAGAACTATGTACCATATTGGTCCAACACACTACAAAACCTACATGAAGATATGAATGAAGCAAGGCACACTGCAGAGGTACAACCATCCCAACAGAACCATATCATGCTACAAAAGGCAAAAGCAAAATTCATTAAAGGAAAGCTAGAAGCCCAGAGGAGAAGCTGGAGGGAAAAAACATATAAACTAAACCTTGAAAAGGAAGGGAGAAAGTTGTGGAAACTCACTAAACAATTGAATGACGATAACAATTCTCAACGACAAACCATTACACTAGACGATGCAGGGAAACTATATACCGGCAAACAAGCAGCAGACATATTTGCGGAATCCTACAGAAATGAAAGTAACATCTCCGTCAATTTACGCAGACAACGAGACATTCGTCAAGAAATAATCCACACTAGAACTAATGGAAACAGTCCGGACGTTATGTCCAAACCTTTCAATATGGACGAGTTAAAAACAGCCGTGTGGAAACTTAAAGACAGGAAATCACCAGGCCCGGATGGTATAACCAACGAAATGCTAAAACACCTAGGATATACAGCAATGAGCAAACTGTTGCAAATATACAACTACAGTTGGATGACAGGCAGTGTGCCACAGATATGGAGAGAGGCGCTCATGTGTCCCATCATAAAGAAAGGAAAAGACAACAGGAAGGCCACCAGCTACAGACCAATAAGCCTAACAAGCTGTGTATGTAAGACAATGGAGAGGATGATCAACAGAAGATTGAAATGGTACTTGGAATCCGAGAAAATTTTAGTGCCAGAACAAGCAGGGTTTAGAGAGTGCAGCAGCACAGAAGACCAAATCACATACCTGTCACAGATCGTTGAAGATGCCTTCCAAGAAAAGAGAAAAGTCTTTACCCTATGGATAGATCTCCAAAAAGCTTTTGACAAAGTATGGAAAGACGGGTTAATAGTAAAACTGCAAAGGAACGGAATCAAGGGTAATATGAGAAAATGGATCCAGTCGTTCCTACACAATCGGAAAGCAAGAGTCACTATGGAAGGTCACAACAGCAAGAAAATCCTCCTAAAACATGGAGTTCCTCAAGGCTCAGTATTGTCTCCCACCCTGTTCCTTGTATTCATCAATGACCTCATCCACGATCTGCCACAAGGTGTGAGAGCTGCCCTATACGCTGACGACTTGGTGGTGTGGTGTGTAGAAGAACATCTAACTATCGCTAATAAGCGAATACAAAGGGCAGCAGACAACATAGCAGCATGGGCAGAGAAATGGATGGTGCAGATCAACGCTGAAAAATCATCAACAACACACTTCACGCTCTCCAACAAAGACAAAGCAGGAGAGATACGACTTGGAAATATACATGTCCAAACAGATGAGGAACCGGTGTACTTGGGCATTACATTAGATAAGAGAATGACATGGAGGCACCACATCGAGAGAACAGAGGCTAAAGCGAGAAGAAAACTTTCCATACTGAGGAAAATAGCTGGATCAAGTTGGGGAGCTAACGAAACAACACTAAAGAAAGTGTATACAGGTGCAATAAGACCTATATTAGAGTACGGATCAGCAGCATGGTCTACAGCAGCCAAATCACACCTACAAGCCTTAGATAAAGTACAAAATCAAGCGCTTAGGTTGATCACGGGTGCCATGAAGACCACACCAATAAATGAAATGGAAAAAATCACAGGCATTCCACCTTTATTATACAGACGAGACACTAAGACCCTGATCCAAGCAGAAAAGTACAAGAACATGCCCGCACATCCAATGAAAACTAGATTTGGAGATTTAGCCAGTGGGAGGTTGAAGAGAAGCAGTTTTGTGCATCGGTCCAAAAAACTAATTAGAACATACAAGGATGAACTACCAGACATCACTAAGGAAATAACTCCCACACTCCTCCCAACCCCATGGGAACAACATCAAAATTTCAGTATTAAGACCTCCATAACTACCACCTGCCCCATGGGAGAGCTAAATACTCTCCAAAGGAAAATAACAGCATGTGACATGATTGAAGAACTATACCCCAGAGAAGCATGGATCCAAGTATATACTGATGGATCTGCAACCAGAGCAGTGAAGAACGGAGGCGCAGGAGTTTATGTGGTCTATCCAGACAAAGAAAATGAATCCACCTGTTCACCTACTGGAATATTCTGTTCAAACTATGCTGCTGAAGTACAGGCCATAAGCATTGCTGCAGGAATAATAAATAACACAATAAGCCAATGTCAGCAGGTTGTATTCCTTACCGATGCAATGTCAGTTCTGCAAGCCCTCAACAGTGATAAACTGCCAGAATTAAACAAAGTCCTATGCGAAGTAAATATCAAAAGAAGGGTAGTGCTACAGTGGATACCATCACACTGTGGCATACCAGGAAATGAGAGAGCAGATATGTTAGCAAAAGAGGGAGCAACACAGGAACAAAAAGAACAAACAATCACATTCCAGGAAAAGAAGACCCTTATCAAGGCCATCAGGAAAATTGATCAACAAAGAGACAACTATCAATATCTTGATCGAGCAAAACAGGTGATCCTGTTCCGTATGAGAACAGGACACAACAGACTGAACAGTCACTTATACAGACTGAGATTGGTCCCATCACCCCTATGTACGTGTGGACAGGCAGCACAGACAGCCGAACACATCCTGCAAGACTGCCACATGCTTAGTCAATTGCGAACTGAACATTGGCCCACAGAGACGCACATCCACACAAAGCTGTTTGGGAGTCTTGAAGAACTTTCAACCACAGCAACATACATCCAGAAAACCGGACTTCTTGTGTAGACATTTCTAAACAACAGCGAACGAGAAGAAGAAGAAGAAGATCTATTGGGGCATTTGTTTGCTCTCTCAAAGTCAAAAGCAGAACCAGTGACAGCGTCAAAGTTTTTACTATCAACAACATGATTACAGGCTCCCTCAGTTTCCTGTTGTACAGCATTAGCCTGCTGATATCTCTTTTTTTGTGTTGAGATCTACCCCGACTATTATTACCTCTGAAGTTATCAGAGTTATTATTATCTCTGCAGTTATTATTGTCTCTATTGTAATTGTTATCCTGGTTCGAATTCCAGTTTCCACGATTACTATCATGTTCACATTGATGCGAACATCTATTTGTTTGGTTTTGAGGTCTTCGGCAGGAATAACCTCTATTACCATATCCTCTTTGAAATGCCTATAATTATTAGGGTGATAGTAACGAGTACTATCAGGTTGTCTCCAATTCTTCGAAGAAGAATCACCATGAAATTGATTTCCATGATTTTGACAGAAATTACCGCTACTCTTTCTATCAAAATTTTGTTGGAATCTACGAGCAAAGTTTTGGCCATACGGAGCTGCCGAAGCAACTGGTAAACCTTCTTTCACCTTAGAGTTACCCATGGTTATGTGTGGGTGCGCAGTTACGTATTGGCAACAGAAATCTTCCATTTCTTTTATTGTTTTAGGTTTACGTTCATGAAGGAAAGCAAGGAAAGACTCATTGACAGACGACATGACTTTGTCTTTAAGTATTAAGTCCATAAGTCCTTCATAAGTTTTTTCCGTCTTAGATAGTTCAACCCATCGTGAGAAAGTAATGCGTATTCTTGCAATAAACTCGGAGAATTCAACTCCATTTTCAGGTAACATGTTTTTAAATTGTAGACGATAGCCGTCTTCGTTAAGCTGATATTTCTTTAACAAAGCGGCCCTGACAACCTCATAATTGTTCTTGTCAGGTTCATCACCATATTTAATATACTTAGAGCTTTACCTGTCAGTATCCCTGATAACTGATAAACATATTTTGCTTTGTCTATGTTATGAGCTGTACATGCTTGTTCAAATCTGTCCAGATAGAACATTATGTCATCACTGGAAGGACTAAATGTTGGTAACTTAATCTTAAAAGTTTCATTATTAGCCTTACCAGAAGATGAACCCTTGTTTGAATCATTACCATTACTCATGCTCGTCAATTTCAATTTTTCCAACTCTAAAGCTAAGACCTTTTCTTCATGTTCCATTTTTGCTTTCTCTTTCCTCTCATCAGACTCTCTCTGTAATCTTCTTTCCTCAGCCTGAGCCTCTTTTTGAAGTCTTTCATTTTCAGCTTCTTTTTCAAGTCTTTTATTTTCATCCTCTTTTTCAAGTCTTTTATTTTCAGCCTCTTTTTGAAGTCTTTCAGCTTCTAGCTGTAGCTGGAGTTTTCTCTCCTCAGCTTCTGATTCCCTTTTTTGTTTTTCCATTTCCATTTGGAATCTTTTTTCATCCACCTGCATCTGCAGTTTCTTTTGTTCAGCTTCCATTGCTTTATAATATCGAGCAGTTGCAAATTCTTCTAACTTATCACCAGTCTTCCCAAGCAATTTACCCTGCTCAATAAAGTGCTCAAATGTAGACATGTTGTCTAACATATGAGTCCAAAACCTGAAATAATTAACTAATTTATTTCAAACCTAAGTGTAACAAGTCTTAATTAAGCACTTGTATATTCACATCACATTATATTATCCCAGTCTCTGTGGGAAACAAGTCTCCAATCAAAGAACTTGTATATGAAATATCAGCACTCAATTCTTGATCATAAGTGCACTTCTCATTCAATAGTGCACGACACTATTCATCATTCATTTATCATCAGTGTAGTAGTAACAGTGCATTAGCATAGCCCATTAACTAATTACTATAACTGTAAACAATGACTATGTAAACACATGCAGAATGTAAACATTGAAAATGTAAACAATGCAAACAATGTAAACAATAACAATGTAAACAATAACAAAGATCAGCAACAATACAAAAACGTTCGCAGAAATCAACTAAAAATAAAGCAGAAATTAATGAAATATCACAAAAAATGTGACGATATCTGCGCTATAATTAAACAAAATACATGACACCACAGTGTATAAACAAAAAATGTAGTATGAAACTAAACTGTAGTCAAGAGTAGGCTAACAAATACAAACAAATCAAAACAAAACTAAAGAATGCGAAATAATAACGAAAACAATATTAAAACATGTCATCACAGCTAACATAAATAGCAACAGAAGTCGCTTAGCAAATTCCAGTATCGGAAATTTGCAAACCCTACAGAAAACGCTCACAATAGACGACCTCTATGACGTGGCATAATCTAACGGAGACACCACCCAACCGAGAACCCGCTGAAATATAAACATATAAATATACAAATAACATATAGACATATAACATATAGAATGAGATGATACACAGAAGACTCAGGAGAAGTATAAGGGCACAGTTTACATACAAACAGGCCACTTAACTTATAGGCTTCCAATCGTAGAACAGCAGAAAAAACGGATGTCAATCAACGTCCTAAAGAGCGAAGCTCCAACGATGATGGCACATCTGAACTGCTTCCACTGCTAACACGATGGTACAAGAGCTTCTGAAATACTGTGTGTTGAGTTGTTTCGGCACTTGACCTTCTAATCCAAAAGTAAGTTGATGGAAATCGGTTCTTGGCCTTCTTCAGAAAACAACCCGTTTCAACCGGCACTTGACCTTCACAAAAACGACAGCACTGGAACCTTGACAGCAGCAACTTGCTTGACTTGCGTAAAAGATAACAGCAGTCCGAGTTATCCGGCAACATGTAACAACGCCGGGTACTGTCAAATTCTTGTTTCCGTCAAAAAGTTGAAATTTTGACTTTTACCGGGGCAACGCCGAGTACTTTGAAAATTTTGAAGATGTTGACTGTATTGAAGAATGTTAATTTCTTGAAGGATGCTGATGAACTCTTGTTTGAAAATGAAGTGGGTAAGGGACCCCGTGTTTGCTGGTACCAGAATCAAACCAGCTTATGGCCACCAAATGATGCGTGATGCCATATGATGATGGATGGTATCCGCATGTCTGGTTTTGTGTAGTGTGCAGATGTGTTCAGTCAAACAATGTTCATACAAAAATAACAGGGCAATCCACATAGGACGTCAGTAAACTCACGACGTATAAAGTCAATGATTCTTGTAACAGCCGTTGACGTTTTTCTTCATTATTTTATTGTGGACGCCACAGTGACAAAATGGTTACGCGAATATGTAGGCACATCAAACAGTCATTATCACAGCAACATTCAATACAGCAATAGACGGTAGACAGCATTACAATGATGAGTCAGATGCATGTTATATTTCATAGTGCTGTAAATGTAGTCAGGTGAAAAACTCCATCCTTTTCTATAACAGCCAGGAGATAACCAGATGTATGAGATCAGTTCAACTCTCCTTAGTCTGACTTCAGCAAGACAGACACGTCTGCCGAAGTATAAATAATGTCCTCAAAAATATCCTCTAGATAATAAAGGTTTTCCAAACCTAGTTCATTTAACAAAGTAGCAAGTAATGGTCCTTGCGACATGTGAGCTGGGAAAACATCTCGTGACGACGACTTTCGAAGACAGGCTATGAATCGAAATCGCTCACGACCCAAAATCGATAGAGTTAATGAAAAAGTCAATTTACCTTGCTTTCAGGAAATACACAGAAATATCACGCCTCCCGACATGTGGGAAACACTAGAGGTATTATCTCGAATAAACGAAATATCCATTAAGAGGACTACACATCCCTGACAGAACAGAAAATAGCGGAGATCCCCTCTTCAACGAGGCATCTCTTTCGCCATTCAAATCGCTCACTCCACTAGTGGTGGGCGGAAACCGATCGACCAAAAAACAAGACCAGTCATGCGCAGTCCAGCGCAAAAAGACCACAGCTCAAACTTAACTGCATTCAATACCAACGCGAGAAGACAAATGCTTACCGAGAAAAGTGACTATAAATTTCAAGCAGTTGTTGCCCTTGCGTTATAAAATAGATATTGTAATAAAACGATGTTGCGAGAATTTATCACGCAACACCATCTTGTTAGAAAGCGTTTTAACTAACCACTAGCCATCTGTCATCATCAGCAACACCTTTAAACTCCCCATCGGCGGCAGTTCCTGAACAAAACATACCAAGCCCATCTGTCCTGTGCTAACCGTCCAAGTTCTTTCCATGCGTCTTTTATCCCTTTCATGGCTGTTTTTTGTTGTTGTGTTCTCCATGTGCCTGCTTGTCTCTGTGTATCTCCCCATCTCCATGTGTCTCCCCGCCTCCCTCTGTTTGTCTCACTCTGAGGACTCTAGAACAGGTACTGCCGTGTGATGCCATCTGATGGTTTTCGTATCGCGTGTCCTGTCCAACGCCAGCCTTCTCCCCTCACCTGCTGTTCCTCTGGTATGTGTCTGGTTATGTCCGTTAGTTCCACATTGGTGATCTTGTCGTAACATTTCAATCCTTCTGTTATGCGCAAGCTCCCATTTATGACAGAGCGATCTATACCCAGGATATAAAGTAGAACATAGTAAATATGGTGAGAGTTGAAAAATGCAATACAAATGGTCAAAAGATTGCATATACCTGCAGATTACGGATAAGACCCGTGAAACTCACTATGGACTTGCAGGGAAAATTGATCGAAAAAAGGTTAAGCCCTGTAGCAGATACTGCCGTAGGGCAGTGAAGTGTTAAAACTTGATTATACTTAGCCTCAACTTTTTTAGGTGGGATGACCGTTTCCCTTCTTCGCTGCCCTAGATTTCCCTAACACAAAAACGTGTCGCTACCCGTTAACTTCCCCCTCGAGAAGCAAGCACTCTAACCTATCTGCCAGCCGACGCGCTTTCGAAAAAGAAGAGAATGTAATAA
This sequence comes from Oreohelix idahoensis, assembly GCA_024509875.1. Lineage (NCBI taxonomy): Eukaryota > Metazoa > Mollusca > Gastropoda > Stylommatophora > Oreohelicidae > Oreohelix > Oreohelix idahoensis. Next base: position 41,521 of record JAMPIV010023225.1, on the reverse strand, counting down.
AGTAATTTTCTTTTAAAAACGAAATCTATTACTATCAGCATGTCTGCGGTACAAAGACACAGGATCCTTCGGTTATATTAGGATGCAAGCCTAAATTAGAAAAAGACATTTTGGTTTGGTTTATTGTGTATTTTGTTGAGCTGTAATGATCAATAAAGTACTATAATTTCCTTTTAAAATTTCATTCGAAATCGTCTGGTAATGTCATCAGTAGGTTTTCTTAATGTGTATCCTATCCATCTCCATCATCTTCTTCTTGTTTCTTGTTCCACTGGCGCCATTCTAGTTCTTGTCATCAGTTCCACGTTAGTGATCTTGGCAAACCATGTCAATCCTTCTATTCTAGGCAAGCACTCATTTATGAAAGTCTAGTACTTAGTGTACTATACTTTAAATATATTGCTATAATTTATCGCGTGTTGTAGCTGTGACAAAACGTCTGGACGTGTTCTTTTGGTGGCTGTCTCACACCTTTAGCTACTACGGCAGTATCATTTCTTTTCTTCATTTTCTCTCCAACCGCTCATATTTGGCAATTTTTATGCCCTTTCATTCATTGTTTTACTCTCTATGCAGAATCTAGTAGGGGAAAGTCTCTAACACTCCACTCCTCTATGGAAGTATCTTCTATGGGACTGTCCTTATCTTGTTTACCACTCCTCAGACGTGTTTACGTTCCGCCAGGTGAACGGTGGTATTATCGTAACAATACCCGGTCATTATCACCGGTCAGCGGTAATATGCGTACAAATCGACTCAGTCGCCGGCCACTTTTGAAAGGAGACGATCCTCGTTTAACACAATATGGTCTCGTACGAGGATGAATAGGTAGCCAAGATTGTCTGTCTGGAGAACGCACGATCACAGACGATAAAAATGAGATAATCGATTCATGGGACTATCCCTTTGTGTGATTATCACGATAATCTGTCTGGAGAGACAATATTGGCGATAGGTAGCATCTGGACATCAAATGAGTTCACAGATGGTGTTTATGAGTTGTGCACAAGATGTCACCGGAAATATTACGCATAGTTAGACAGAGGTCACGCGTGGAATATTAAAATTAATATTTTAACACACGCGAGGGGATATTTTAAATGAAACAACCCACGTAGTGCTAGAGAGATTTGATTGGTTTGATTTGAAATGCCGGAATAAACAATGAATTCCATTGGAAAATTCGGCGGAAACACAATCTGTGATTACAACTGAGAATGAGAGATATAATCTAGCGAACTCAGAGACACAGAACAGACATCTTCGCAACTTCAAACGAGCAACTCTCAAACCGCCAGAAAGAGAAGGATCGTACCTAGAATTCCTTACTTATAAGTGACAGATCGAAGTATTTGGGAAACTTAAAACCTTAAAAAGTACGCCCGCCTTTATAAATACAGAGACTGAAAAACTTAAGGGACCAGGACTTTAAATACAGAGTCTGGACACCTAAAGGAATTGGATCACCCGTCAAAGTGGAATTATTACAGTTTTCTCAGGCCAAGTGATTTCGCAGAACACCCGCCGTTAGAGGAATTAACTCTAATTTCCTAGACCAAGTCATAGAGGAATTAAACACAAGTTTTCCCAGGCCAAGTGGTTTCGCAAAACACCCGCCGTCAAAGAAATTAACTCTAATTTCCCAGACCAAAGTGATTTCGACGCTTCTAATACAGAGCTGCGTCCATCCAAAGCTGTGCAAGGAGATTGTATAACCCAAAACTTTGGGTTTGTGGAACGACGCTATTAGACCGTTCGAGTATGAAGCGGCAAGACTGACGTTTCTACGCCCTTAGTTGTGAGAGCAGGGAAGCAACACTGACCACCTACATAAGACGAGTTAGGCGAAGAAGTGCCCGCATCACCAGAAAAGTGAAAATACATCGGCGGTAGGACTCACGTAGACAAGCTAAGTGCTTATTAACAGGCGAAAGCAACGGACATTGATAAAACCCTCTATTTTATCTCCGTGAGGAGAAAATTTGATTCCAATATAAAATTTCACCAATCTTTCCATATTTATTTTAACTGTTAAAGACTAATTCATTATTAAAATTGTTACATGTTGTTTTAAATCTAAACAGTCATAGTCGCGTCAGTTTCATACGTATGAAAGCAAACGTATGAGCCAGAATATTTAATATATATACATCTAGATATATATTTACCTCTAAACAGAGCTATACCATTATAAGAGGAAATTCGCTGAATTAGCTCAGCTGTGGGCTTGAACGGGCTAAAAACCATTGCTTAAATCCTTCACAAAAGGCGACGGACATATACGAGTATAAGTTAACCATTGCTCAGCGCTATGCCGCATGTTTCTTGACTTCTGAATGATCTTGTGAAGGCTCCCTTCGGATAGAAGCGCCATTACACTTCTGTCTACATCTCTGCCAAGAGTAATCTTGTACGAATGTAAACACCTTTGACGACCCATTTAGATACTCTTGAGTTTTGGCCATTGTTGGACCACTACTGCAAAGCAGGTGAGGTAATCCGTGACATTAACACACGGCGCTAACATCATGTCTTCACCTAAGTTAATACTTTAACAATTGTATGTAGAGAGAGAGAGAAGAGAGAGATAGAGAATAAATCCAAACACCGTCTTGTCAATAATCACTGTAATATTCTCATAGGAACGATCCTTACGATATTTTAATAGTCTAGCTACTTGTAAGGTTACTCTAGCTGATCTCTGCACAACTGGTTACAAATAACTTTCCAGGTTGGCAACACTGAAGCATGTAACATCGCTCTTAAGAGACAGAGGTCTACTCCTGAACCACATGCTCATCTTCTTTGGCCTTTCATTTTTGGCTTAACTGTGAACGTTCGGTCTGCCGCTTTCCGCCCAAACATCCTTCCATATTTCCTGTATCAATTTTTCCATCTTTTCATACTTACTGTTACTTTGTTGTTTCCGTTTTAGAGCAGACGCCGAGCACTAAACGATTCATCATGTGTGTGTGTATGTCTTCTTCTTCTTCTTCTTCTTCTTCCGTCCTTAGCCACCGACCGTCAAAGCAGTCAGTGGCCATTACGCCTAGTGGCGTCTTAGGGCAACAGCAGATAGGTTTTCTTTGCCATTGTTTCCCATCACGCCTATTGGCGTCTTTAGGGCAACGGCAAATCAATCCATTTGCTGTTGTTTCCGTAATCGAAGTGACTGGCAAACGGGTGATCAGCCCGTTGGTAGTGTGTGTATGTGTGCATATGTAATTGAGAGAGAGAGAACGAACGAACGAACTTTATTTTCGAAGGGTTAAGAATTGGGCGCGCAGACCCGTCTAACATTCTGCCCTTCCACTCCCATTTATCTTGCATACTATACTGAAGCACATTAAAAACGCACCACATGTATAATCCAGGAACAGTGTGTGAAATGTAAATATAAGTGTTTACAAGTTTACATATTTGGAATCTTTATTCATTTTCCTATGAATCCATGCTGGTCATTAATTTGTACATTTGATTGTTATGAAATTCATTGCATTCTGTGCAAGCAAGGGAGAAAACCAAAAATGCAACCAATAAAAAAAATTCATTCACACTATCCTCAGTATCTGGTATGTCCACCGTGTGCTTGCAAACAAGCTTGGCAGCGGCTCCGCATGGAACGCACAAGTCTCTGAAGGAAATTCCGGGGAATCAAGTCCCATTCACGTGTAAGAGCAGCTTTGAGCTGTTGCAGATTAGCTGGAGAACCTTGCCTGTAGACTCTGCGTCCAAGCTCGTCCCACAGATGTTCTATAGGGAACATGTCTGGTGATAGGGCAGGCCAATCAATCGTCACAATGTTCTGCTGCTGTAGATATTACTGCGTAATGCATGCGGTGTGCGCACGTGCGTTATCCTGCTGGAGAAGCTGCAAGTCTGGATAATTTGTGAACGCAGGAGCAACCAATGCATCCAGAACCTCATCTCGATATGTCACAGCATTAACATTTCCACGGAAGACGTGAAGAGGCAAGCGATGGTGAAAACTGAATCTTCCCCAAATGTGAATACTGCCACCTCCAAATCGGTTGTGCTGACGAACACAGCAATCTGCAAAGCGCTCTCCACACCGTCGCCAAATCCGCATACGTCCATCAGCAAAAGATATGTTGAATCTGCTCTCGTCTGTGAATAGGACAGCATTCCACTGCAGTCTAGTCCATCTGACATGTTGCTCTGCCCATTGCAGGCGTTGCTGACGATGTCTGTGAGTCACGTTTGGCCCAACATAAGGTCGTCTTGCAGTAAGGCCTGTATCTCTTGCCCACGTCTACCCACTATTGCTCTTGCTGTTTGACTTGCCGGGAGAGAACGATTCCTTAGGTGACTCAGCACAATATGACGATCTTGCGCAGGGGTAGTAACTCGTGGTTGGCCACTCCGAAGTCTATCCCGAGCACTGCCAGTGGTTCCGTAACGTTCATTGAGACGTACAATAGTGCTGTGTTGGCAATTCATCCTTCTGGCAATGGCCCGCTAGCTCATTCCGGTCTCCAACATACCAATGGCTCGTTGGCGGTCGTTTTCAGATAGTCGTGGCATTTCAAGCACATGTACTGGGTGTTTTGTCTCAACGGCCTTTTTATACCGAGTATACTGCCACAACGCGTACACATTTTCAGGGTCATAGCTGTTGGGAATCGTGTTGCACGTGTAACTTTCATTGTTTTCATGTAGTCTGTACACAAACCCGTGGGTTGAATCATGCACTTTCCATTCCAGCAGCCATTCACTCTCTACCTCATGACAAACACGGGGAAAATCCATTCCCACACTTTTTTTTTCCAGCTTCTCGGCATCAGTATATATAATAGTGGTGCGTTTTTAATGTGCTTCAGTATATATCCTGTCATTACCACAAGTTACGTTAAGCATTATTTTAGAACGTCTAAGAAAAGTGCAAAATGCAGGCCTAAGATTAATCACTGGAGGGATGAAGACTACTCCAATCAAGGCAATGTAGAGATACACCATTCCCTTCCTTGATGACAGACGTGAGGAAAAGGTGTTTATTCACAGCGAGAAGCTTCTACGAATGCCAGAACATCCAGTGCATGCCAAACTCCATAGCTTGACCAAAAAAAAAAAAAAAAGGCTGAAGAGATTTAGCGTCTTAAACATCTCAAAACATCTGCATCAATGTCACGAAGACCTCCTCCCAAAACAACCTACCGAAATGTTAATTGATTATGAGGAGCCAAGCTATTGCCATGAAAATATATCTATCATCACAGAAGTCCCTGAAGTAAGAAAGAATTACCACCAGACCCCTCCACAACTAAAAACCTTGGTCAGGAGATGATTGAAGAAAAGTGTAACCCGAAAGAGTGGACACACGTATTCACAGATGGATCCACAGAGGGGGCAGTTAAGAATGACAGAGGAGGCATTTTTTATAAGATTCGTAAACTGGAAGATCATCCGAAAGGCCTTCCTAACAGGAAAGATCTCCTCCAATTTCAGGACAGAAGCTATAGCACAACTACAAGCTCTGAAAATCTTCACCAGATCAGAACAGCCACCAGATAAGATAGTAATCTTCACTGACTGTAGATCATTACTGGAATCAATACAGAACACCAGAAATGAAAACATGACGCATGAGATCAGATCTGAGCTTAACATTATCCAAAGGTCATCAACCATTGCCCTTCAGTGGTTACCCTCCCATTGTGGAATCACTGGAAATGAGAGAGCCGATGCTTTATCTAGAAGTGGCTCAAAATGGAACAATTCAGCCACCTATTGCCCTATCGAGAAGCTAAAACCATCATCCACAACAAGTACAAAAACCAGTGGAAGGGGGAGGGTGATATATACAACAGAGATGACCCAATGTCACGGATTGCCTCCCCTGCTTTGCAGTAGTGGACCAACAGTGACCAAAACTCAAGAGTATCTAATATTGGCTTCCAAGGTATCTATCTACCTGCGCGCAAGATTACTCTTGGCAGAGCTGTAGATAGAAGATTAATGACACTTCTACCTGAAGGGAGCATTCACAAGATATTTCTAGAAGTCACGAACAATGCTGCATTGGGCTGAACAATTGTTAACGCATTATATCTGGTCCGTCGCCTTTTTGAAGGATTTAAGCAGTGGTTTAGCCCGTTCAAGCCCCCAGTTGGTGTAATCCAACGAATGCAATCTTATAAGTAATGGCTATATATATATATATATATATATATATATATATATATATATATATATATATATATATATATATATATATATATACATATATATATATATATATACACATATATATATACATATACATATACATATATATATATATATATATATATATACACATACACACACATACATACATACATACATACACACACATACATACATACATACATACATACATACATACACACACATACATACACACATACATACATACATACACACACACATACATACATAATTATTAAATAGTCTTGCTCATACGTTTGCTTTCATACTTCTCTTCTCTCTTTCTTCTTTGATCCATAACCACAAACCGCCAAAGCAGTCAGCGGCCATCACGCCTGATGGCGTCTTGTAGGGCAGCAACAAATTGATTCCACTTTGCTCGGTCGGCGGCCATCCTTCATACAGTGCCCCAACTCTGGTTCATTCTTTGCATCTCGGCTTCCACAGTTCTCCGCCAAGTTGTTTTTGGTCGGCCTCTCTTTCACTTTCACTCGGGGGTTTATAGCATAGCTGTTCTTGTGGTGGTATCAGGGTTTCTTCTGAGGACGTGGCCAACCCAACTCCAGCGTCTGCCAGCTTTGATGGTGTGCATGTCCTCCTGCTTACTCCGAATAAGTAGTTCTTGGTTGCTGATAGTGTTTGGCCAAAAGATTCGGAGAATTTTCCTTAGGCAGATTGTGTGGAAGGAGGACAGTTTCGACATTTCCTTCTCTGTTACTCTTCAACATTCCGCACCATAGAGAAGCACATAAAGTACACAGCTCTGATACAGTCTTAATTTGGTGTTTGTGCTGTACTGGGAAGACTTCCAAATGTTGTTGAGAATAGCAAAGGCTGTTCTCGCTTTATTCATTCTGTTGTTAATGTCCTTGCTTGTTCCGCCGTCAGGTGTTACTATGCATCCTAGGTATTTCATACTTCTAATGAATGAATAAACAATTATTGGTTTATTTTAAAATAACATACAACAAATTTAATAGTCAATTAGTTCAACAAGTTTAAAAAAAGGATTAAATGTGGGTGAAAGGTAAATTAAATGTTTCCTCACAGAGGTTGGATCGGGGCGCTATCAATGTCCGTGTTTTGCTGTTGCTTGTGACACAAAAAACTTAACTCCAGATGAGTCCTGCAGCTGTGGTTCATCAATTCTGTGATGACGGAAGCCTTCTCCACACTCTCTTCCACTGTAGGCCTTTAAGGTGGATGCTTTTTCCTCACAATAGCCGCGTGAATACCACAAATCGTCTGATGGCTTGAAACCACGAACTTTAGACAAATGGAAAGAAACAAATGCCTGCTAAGTACATTTGTTCGCCGCAAACTAACAGGCCCATTGTCATGCGCTCCACCCACCAATGTTAACCTCTCAGAAGAATTAAATTCCCGAGCACACAGTGTAACTCAGGGAATATTATGAAAATTCACCACTATCCTTCTGGGTGTTAACTAGGAAATTGCGTCTGAAGTGTGTGAATAATGATTTGCCTGAATTACAGTTAAAAAAGGTACATAAATCTCACAAGATAATATGTTACACCTTAGGCACATGTGATGTAATCATCACTCATTACTTACCACTACTCCCGTCGGAGTCTGGGGTCGCTATGCTGTCGGGTTTCCCGCACGACTAGTCAGAAACAATCACCAGCTCTTGCAGTAGTCATCATCATGTGACGTATTCTTTCCAGAACGTTGTCTCCATTACAGCTGCTCTGAACGCATCACGATTCTGGGCAAGCCGATTTGCATCAGCCAAAGACAAGTTCAGACTATCGCAGTAGTGGTTCATGCATATTCTGTTTTCATATGTTGAGGTTGCCAGCCTCATATGTAACCACTTAGCAAGAAACCTGTAAAATTTACATTAGTAAATAAATTGTTTACACTTACCCCACAATTTTGGGAATACACGATCTCCTTGCTCAGATTTAGACTGGACACAGCTCTGTATTAGATGCTTCGAAATCACTTAGGTCTGGAAATTAGAGTTAATTCCTCTGACCGCGGGTGTTCTGCAAAATCCTGGCCTGGGAAAACTTTTGTTTAATTCATCTATGACTTGGTCTGGGAAATTAGAGTTAATTCCTCTGACGGCGGATGCTCTGTGAAATCACCTGGACCAGGGAAAACTTTTGTTAAATTCCTCTATGACTTGTGATCAAATTCCTAGGATTCCAGTCTTGTTAATTAAAGTCCTGGCCCCTTTAAGTTTCCAGTCTTGTATTAAAAATGCGGGTTTACTTGTGAAGTCCAAAGTTGCCCAATACTCGATCTGTTACTTATAGTTGTGGAATTTCTAAATCCAATGTCTCCTTTTTCTTTCTGGCTTTTAGGAGTCGCTGATATGACTTGTGCGCTGCAGTCTCTCTGTGTGATCTCTATCTGTGTTTTCGTCACACTATATTCTCAGTTCTTAGTGCAAATCACAGATTGCACTTCCGACTAGTGTGCCAATAAAATACATTGTATATTTCAGCTCCTCACAATGAAGCAATCCAATTGAATCTCGTTCAGCACTATGTGGGTAGGGGCGTTTTTTCAAATTCGAAAAATAGCCTCACGTGTTTCACAATATTAAATTTAATATCCACGCGTGTACTCTTACAGTGATGTCAGATTTCTGCCGGCATCTTGTGCACAACTCATAAACACCATCTGTGAACTCATTTGATGTACAGATGCTACCTATCGCCAATATTGTCTCTCCAGACAGATTATCGTGATAATCACACACAGGGATGGTCCCGTGAAACGATAAACGCATCTACCACCTGTGTACTCTGCCCACCTCAGACGGCTATCTCAGTTAGACAATATTGGCTTTTATAGATGTTGATCGGGCGAGACCGTTTTTTCATGATAAGAATCTCGCTCGCTGACCGGTGATAATGACTGGGTATTGTTACGATAATACCCCAGTTCACCTGGCGGAATGTAAATAAGTCTGAGGAGTGGTAATCAAGATAAAGACAGTCCCATAGCAAATACTTCCGTAGGTGAGTGGAGTGTTAGAGACTTTCCCCTACTAGATTCAGCATAGACAGTAAAATAGTGAATGGAAGGCCATAAAATATGCCAAATTATAGCGATGAGTGAGAGGAAGAGAAAAATGAAGGAAAAGAGTGATCCTGCCGAGTGGACGTGAGATCGCACAACCGTTTCATCACACCCAATCCACCAACTTGAAATACACCAGCAGACCATCATGTTCCGCCTGAGACTGGACACTGCAGACTACTAGGCCATCTCTATCGTCTCAGGATATCTCATACAAACAAATGTCAATGTGGTGCTGGAATCCCGGCCACCGGGCGCATTCTCCAGGGCTGCCCAACCCTTGATGACCCACGACGTTTGACCTGGCCAGGGAGTGCTGAGCTCGGGCAGAAGCTACGAGGCTGCCGCGCTGACCTGGAAAAGACTACTTCGACCTGGCGACAGGCTTGCAGATTTAGCATGACTACAAACTGAACGCAGAAGAAGAAGCATTATTTTAAATGAATGCAACATTATAAAGGTAATATAACAACATACATTTACAGTATGCAATCGTAATCAAAATTAACTATGTTTTTTTTTTAACAAACAAGAAAGTAATGAAGAAAAAAAAAACAACAACAACAGAAGCAAAATAAATAAATAAAGTAAAATAAAAACAACAAAGAACAAATCCAAAATATTCGTACAGTAAATCAATAATTCGAACATAATCAGATTAAGGTGGCATGGAATCAGAACTCATGAAGTATTTGAACAGTCTGCTATGGAACGAGGTGAAACTCGGTGTGTGTTTCTTTGAGAGAGAATGAAAGTATCAGATAAACGTTTGTTGTATTGAAAGTTCAGTGGGAGGTATATGTGAGAGAGAAAGAGAGTAATAGTCATGTGTGTGCGAAAGAGAGCATTAAAGTGTCACTATATATGATTGTTGTATTGGAGGTTCAGTGGGAGGTATATGTGAGAGAGAAAGAGAGTAATAGGCGTGGTTGTGCGAAAGAGAGCATGAAAGTGTCACTTTATATGATTGTTATACGTGGTATTGGGAGCCGCGGTAGCATAGTGGTTAGTGCACTGGCTTCCTAGCTCAGTGGTCTATGGTTCGATCCCCAGATGAGGTGGGATTTTTTTAGGCCGCAAACGGCTCCTGGGTCGACCCAGCCCCAACGGCGTACCAGAGCAACTTCTGGGAAGGTTAAGGCGGCCGGCGTGATGCTGACCACATCACCCCTAGTGTGCCGATGGTCAAGAAAATATGGGCCTAACACCATATTCCCAATATGCCTCAATGGGCGTGTAACGGGATCCTTTACCTTTTTTTTTAAATACGTGGTATTGTTATGGGTAGAAATAAGAGATGATGGGAGAGAGATTACTGAGAGGAAGTTCATGGGAGATGACGGGTGAAATAGTTTACAGAGGAGAAGTCACAGAAAAGTGGGGGAATAGAGGGGGCGGGGAAGGTAATACATCTTATTAGGACAGAAGACAAGAAAAACACCAACGTTGCGGCCACAGGGCCTTTGTCAGGGACAGACGAACAAAAACGGAAAGGAAAGAAGGTTAAAGAAAAGTGAGTGTTTCAATGGAGTGAGCAGGAGGGGGCGACCTGAGTTTTATATGTACACATACAAACACGCATACACACATGCACACATAAATATACACATTTTTATGTACATACATACACACAGTGTGCACATTGGTACGTATTTTGCACGCAGCGCGCATCCATATCAACATGCTTGCAACACACACACATACGCACTTGGCCACAACGCCCACAACATCCATACATGCACATACACACACGGTTACTTACTTACACCCGCAAATATTTACACATATGCACATATGTTTACATACATATAAATACACCTTTACATACATAAATGCACAAACACGTTTACACACATAAATATACGCACGTTTACATACATACACATACACACGTTTACGTATATACTTATAAATACACGTTTACATACAAACATGCACACACACACGTTTACATGCACATATACACACACGTTTACATACATATTCTTCTTTCTTCTTCTTCTTCTTCGTTCGCCCTGAAAAGGACGGTGGTTGCGTTGTGTCTGTTTCCAACGTAGCTGTGATATCTGCACCTTTCGGTCGACACATCCGACTTCTGCACGGCATTTTTTAGGACCGGGTTTGCCTTCCCATTGCGATCCGTACTCGCTCAGCCAGCCTGCACTGTTGCAGACTGTTTCCAGGACCACCACGTGGAGGTGGAGCACGGTCTTGACCAGCTCTGGTTCGCTGGTCCTGACGCAGGCAGTCAAGCTATGAGTCGCTGACTGCGGTCTCTATTGCTGCGTCTTGAGGTCCCTTACATACATATACATGTATGCGTTTACATACACATAATCTTTATTCTCCAGAAAATACATTGATATGTACTGACATGATATAATTTTAAAAAACATGGCATATAGGAGAATCATTAGAATTTACATAAAGTAAATATACATATACACACGTTTACATACATACATACATAAATTTACAAATATAATGCATGAACCATACATACATGCACGCAACACTCATAGATAACGTACTACCTGCTTGCAACGCGTACACTTTTATACATTCACGCACACACATGATTACATGCATGCATTCGCACATGTTTACATACACACATATGTGCATGTTGACGCGTAAACAGAAGCCATTTTGTGCTGACTGGCTACATTGTGCTTGTTGTTTATATCAATAAAGAGAACCCTGGTAAGTACGACATAAAGTGGGCAGTTGTGGTAGGGGGTTGGGGAAGACGGTGATACAGATAAGAAAACATAAGCAATTTTCGAACTACAAATATTATATTAATATAGAAAGAATAAACTATTTGTTTGACGCAGTATCTTAATGAAATTATCATGTTCGTTCTGGGGTTGTTGAGAGATTATGCATAAGCTTGTTCTTGTTCATTTAAACCAGTGATTCCCATTTCCCCACCGGCCCTCCCGACGTAGCCACAAAGAGTTTTGAATATCTTTTGATTCAGATAATGCTGGCATCTTACATGTCTTCCATGGAGCATAGATCTTCAGATTTGCCCAAGCGTTCATGTCCAGATTACTCATTTTATTTTCTTTCTTGCCCAGAGTAGTTAACTTACTTTCTTGTATGTAAACGTGTATTTTTAAGTATATACGCGAACGTGTGTATGTGTATGTATGTAAACGTGCGTATATTTATGTATGTCCAGAGCGATAATATTACTTTCTTTCCTTCCAGAGCACTTATCTTTTTTTCTTTCCTGTCCAGAACACTAATATTTCTTTCCTGTCCAGAACACTAATATTTCTTTCCTGTCCAGAACACTATTATTTCTTTCCTGTCCAGAACACTATTATTTCTTTCCTGTCCAGAACACTATTATTTCTTTCCTGTCCAGAACACTATTATTTCTTTCCTGTCCAGAACACTATTATTTCTTTCCTGTCCAGAACACTATTATTTCTTTCCTGTCCAAAACACTATTATTTCTTTCCTGTCCAGAACACTATTATTTCTTTCCTGTCCAGAACACTAATATTTCTTTCCTGTCCAGAACACTATTATTTCTTTCCTGTCCAGAACACTAATATTTTTTTCCTGTCCAGAACACTAATATTTCTTTCCTGTCCAGAACACTAATATTTCTTTCCTGTCCAGAACACTATTATTTCTTTCCTGTCCAGAACACTAATATTTCTTTCCTGTCCAGAACACTAATATTTCTTTCCTGTCCAGAACACTAATATTTCTTTCCTGAGGAGAGCACTGATCTTATTTTCTTTCCTACTTAGAGCACTTATCTTACTTTCGCTCCTGTCCAGAGCACTAATCTTTCTTTCCTGTCAAGAGCACTAACCTTATTTTCTTTTCTGCCCAGGATACTAATCTTTTTTTCCTATCCAACGTGCTGATCTTTCTTTCCTGTCCAGACCGCTAGCTTTATTTTCTTTCCTGCCTGGAGCACTGATTTTACTTTCTTTCCTACCACGAGGACTAATGTTACTTTCTTTCCTGCCCAGAGCACTAGCCTTATTTTCTTTACTGCCCAGAGCACTGATCTTACTTTTTTTCCTGCCAAGAGGACTAATCTTACTTTCTTTCCTGCTCAGAGCACTAACCTTACTTTCTTTCCTGTCCAGAGCACTGTTCTTACATTCTTTCCTGTCCAGAGCAGTTATCTCACTTTTTTTTTCCTGCCCCGTTTTCAGTTTCACGTCTTCTTCTTCAATTGTGTCCTCCCCCCGTTCTTTTCTCTTAGGGATTTAGAGCAGTGGTGGCCAAGCTAAGGTTGGCCGAGTGCCAGATTATGGTAAAGGGTAACACCCGAGGGCCAGACCTATAAAATCCTTAAAAATAACGTTCTGATATTTAGTTTTACATATATAATGAACCACGTACAGAAAGCAACGGCAAACTACTGTACTGCACATCTGCCAAGACATGTATACCAGTCTTCGAACTGAAATTACTGTAAAAAAAAATTTAATGAATCTGTTGTTTTAATTTGTTTTGTGATTTGTAATATGACATGTAATTATTTATTTCAAACATACATGTGTGTGTTATTTCATTGTGAAGAGTGTGGCTTCAATCAGCAATAAGAGGCCAGCCAAAACAGGTTGGCGGGCCAGTCAAAACTGGTTGGCGGGCCGGATCTGGCCCGCGGGCCGTAGTTTGGCCACCGCTGATTTAGAGCATGATTTCTCTTATGATGCTAGTCACTCGCTCCTTCAAGTTATGACTTCAGTCTCCATCGTTTGTTCCAATATTTTTATTATTATTGTATTCTACTAGTGTGTGCTGCAAGTGTTTTACTGGTGTTTGTGAACAAACATTGTGACAGAACGGGGCGGCCCCTATCGATCTTTGTTTCTCTCCGGCAGTATCGGTGGTACTGATTTTTATTATGTGATCTCAATTATCGCACTTTTCTTTCTTTTTTTCTTCGTTTTTTTTCTGCTAAGTAGCAGATATTTGAGTATTGTCGAATTGCTTGACACTCCCTATCGGTGATAATAATCACATTTGCTTGACGCTACCCAGATTTGCTGAGATAATTACTCGCAGTCGCAAGGGAGTGGCACAGCTTGGCTAAGATTAGCCCAAGATCTCGTGTACGCGGCGGAAACTTATGACATAAGCGTTTCCTGTCCTACTTGTTATGACGAGTAGTTTCTGATAAAGTAATGATGGTTACATTTTGAACACGCTGTTGTATGAGTTTATTGATCTGTCTGTAAGTTTGTACACAAGGGCATCGGACATCTTATTACCATATATGGGAGAGTTGACCTCTGCCTTACGTTCAAAATTATCCCATGTCGGAATATTTTGAAATTACCACTTAACCCGCCTGTTTGAATATGATTAGAGTTTTTTGATAGCTCATAACAAACGAAGGCGTGGGAAGGCAGGGAATATAATCTGATCATTTTCTCAAGCTATTTCACTTGATAAATCGCTCGCCAAGACACCAGACTGCTACAGTGAACAATTAGAATTCAGAATTCCTTCTTAAAATACCGGACACCTTTTATTGGAGTATTTATCAGGACTTACAATATAGCCCAGGAAATCTCTAACATTTTAAATAAGGAAACCGGGACTGAGGAAACTGAAAGACCACACACGAAGTCAGAGAGGGGACTTATTAAATTAACGACACCCCAGACGCGCGTAAGATGCCGATTCAGGTCTCTTTTATTCATCTGAGCAATAAGTATGTGAGCCAGGATTGGCTTATTGGTGGTACCAGCAGAACGTACTATCTCTGGAACAAGAAGGGAACAGTGGCCTAAGCTTTAAGACGAAGGACCCACGTGTAGACTCTCCTTGACATTTCTGGGAAACGAGCTACCCCCGACAACCTTGATCAGGGACGAGCGTGAGCAGAGTGAAAAGAACCAACCCATAAGAAGGAGCAGAACCGACATTGGCAGCTAAGTTCAAATCTATGCTGCCGCTTGAACTTCTTGTAACACTTCACGATCCTTAAAGACCATGATGATAACTTTTCTTGATCCATAACTATTCAAATTATTTTCCAACTGTTAAAACCTAAAGTGATTATTAAATTTGGTTATTTGTAATGTTACAAATTTAACTTCGATTTAATCATTTTAAAGTCATTGCATGTTTGTCTCATTCAAATTACTACACACACTCTAAACAGAGCTATACTAGAATAATAGAATTCCACTGAGTAAATCAGGGGTGGGGTCTTAAACGAGCTGAACTAAAGAAGTGCTTAAATCCTTCACAAAAACGTCGGCAGAATTACAGAGTTAACATACTCAGCCAAAGCATGAAATGCTTGATACAATATTGACAAATAGTGAAAATTAAGGCCTTAACCTAAATAGCTAATACACCTGATAGTTTAATAACATCATAGGGAGGATGCATTTAAGAGATGAAGAGGAAAATAGCAAAAGCTGTGGTTCAATAAAATTAACAGTATGTTATGCAACAACTCTTTGTTTATGGAGGTAAGACAGAAAGTTCTTTAACGTTGTATAGAGCCAGTCCTAACTTACTGAAGTGGGTCATGGACAGTTAGGAAACAAGGAGGAAAAGCCCACAGAGATTGTAGTTTTACAGAAGAACTATGAGAAGACCAAAGACAGCTAACAAAAGTTATGAGGATGTCCTCCTGAAAGAAGCCAATGTGCAAAGGAACCTTAAGACTCACGTTAGAAGGAAGCAATGTACGGTACTTTCTTCTAGCATGTTATGACAAGAAGAAAACAGAAATGTATTGTGGCAACAAGAAAGACTGAAGGAAAAAGAGACGGGGGACGATAAAGTCAGTTTGACATCATAGCATGGAAAGAAGTCAACAACAGACTTCATACACAGTACTGGGGACAGGAAGTTGTGGGGAGACATAATCGCCTCTACCACCAGGCATGGTCTTGAAGAAGTGTTTGTTTGATTTTTTGTCTCGTGAGTTCTTAATGGGTGATTTTGTCGTACTGTTTTATTTCAGTTTGCGAAACCCGATTACAAAAGTTTGTAGTGTAGTATCTATGTGTGTCTTTTTTTTCCCCGCCTTCATAATTATGATCCTTATTGTAGGACTGAAATTACATTCCAGTTGAACATTTATTCTTTTTTTTTTTTTTACACAGCACCTTATTTTCGATTTCTAGTTGTATCCCTATATGTGATGAAAATCTCTCTTACCTTTTGTATCCTTAATTAAATTGACATCCTTATCCGCGCCCCCAGCCTTGTCAGTGTTCCTATCAAGGTAACTGTATGAGACCTAGGGTGTTTTTCTGTGATCTTTGTGGCTGTTATTCACCTCACATATGTTTTCTCTGTGTATTTTCACCTCCATTCGATTTTAACCTCTTGTTCAAGTGTTGTCTTTTCATTTTACATCTGACCTAGACATGGGATAACAAAACCAGGCCACCAGTTAAACCCATGGTCATTGAACTGCATCATCATAGTGTATTGATTTCCGTTTCGAGTGTTAGTTATTGTTTTCATAATTCAATCGATGGCTGAATGAGGCAGAGGGAGAAGACACGGGGAATCCCATATTTATTCCTAATAAGGGCGTGCAAGCTTTAGCTCACGAAGAACTGTTGTATTTCATGTCTTTAAATATTTTCCTTATTGAGTTCGTATAACGCTGGGGAACGCAACAGCAGTTTTGTAATCCTAGAGTGATTTTCTGTCCAAAGTGTCAAAATGTTTTCTTAGTCCCAAACTTCCATGTAAACTGAGGAATTCTATTATGTTTTATGCATAGTATGGTTGTCTGTTCTGTACAGAATGTGTTTTGTCAAAAAACTTTTTTATGTTCACTGAGTCCCTGAGGAGAAAGAGCAAGAAAAGAACCACTACCACCTCATGCATGTCATACAAGGCAACTAATATAAGGTTTGGCATGGGGTTGTCAACCAAATAGTATTTAACAATTTGCTACATAAACCACTATGCAAGAATATGGGAAATTTATTGATGCAGGCTTCCTACTGCATTTATGGACTTATACTTTGCTTCTTCAGGACCAAAAATAAGGAAGCAAGAATGATGTTTAACTGGTTATATACAACTCTTTCTTATGTTTGTGTAAAACTCTTTCTTATGTTTGTGTAAAACTCTTTCTTATGTTTGTGTAAAACTCTTTCTTATGTTTGTGTAAAACTCTTTCTTATGTTTGTGTAAAACTCTTTCTTATGTTTGTGTAAAACTCTTTCTTATGTTTGTGTAAAACTCGTTCTTATGTTTGTGTAAAACTCTTTATCTTTATATAAAGCTGCGCTAGCGTAGTGGTTACAACACCGCTCTGGCGACCGGGTGATACAGGATCAAACCCGGGCGACGGCATTTGAGGATTTTTCGTCGACCGGGATTTGGACTGGATTAACTCGAGACCTGGCGAGTACATTTGAAGGAGTGTCGTCGACCAGGGACTGGCGGCTCCTGAGCCGACCCAGCTGCATGGGTACCTCCGAAATCGGCGAGTATTTGCCTGAATGGCGAGGGACACCTGTCTCTGTACAAGAAATAAAGGGATACTCACGTAAAATCAATGTCAGGTTAGACATAAAAATAATAACCTGAGATTTCGCCTCGAGTATTAGCGGGCGTACGAAAAAAAAAATAAAATAAAGCTTTTTCTTATGTTTATGTAAAACTTTCTTATGTTTATGTAAAACTTTCTTATGTTTGTGTAAAACTCTTTCTTATGTTTGTGTAAAACTCTTTCTTATATTTATGTAAAGCTTTTTCTTATGTTTATGTAAAACTTTCTTATATTTGTGTAAAACTTTCTTTTGTTTGTGTAAAACTTTCTTATGTTTGTGTAAAACTTTCTTACATTTGTGTAAAACTTTCTTATGTTTGTGTAAAACTCTTTCTTATATTTCTGTAAAGCTTTTTCTTATGTTTGTATAAAACTCTTTCTTATATTTATGTAAAGCTTTTTCTTATGTTTGTGTAAAACTTTCTTATATTTGTGTAAAACTCTTTCTTATATTTATGTAAAGCTTTTTCTTATGTTTATGTAAAACTTTCTTATGTTTCTGTAAAACTTTCTTATGTTTGTGTAAAACTTTCTTATGTTTGTGTAAAACTTTCTTATGTTTGTGTAAAACTTTCTTATGTTTGTGTAAAACTCTTTCTTATGTTTATGTAAAACTTTCTTATGTTTGTGTAAAACTCTTTCTTATGTTTGTGTAAAACTCTTTCTTATGTTTGTGTAAAACTCTTTCTTATGTTTGTGTAAAACTCTTTCTTATATTTATGTAAAGCTTTTTCTTATGTTTGTGTAAAACTTTCTTATGTTTATGTAAAACTTTCTTATATTTGTGTAAAACTCTTTCTTGTGTTTGTGTAAAACTCTTTCTTATGTTTGTGTAAAACTCTTTCTTAATTGCATGAGTAATCTTAAATGTTTCAAGTGTTGAAAATAGACACAATTTTTTTTTCAGTCCTTCCTTCTAAAATACTTCCATCTCTCTCAAGTTTTACTCACTAGCTGAAGCTGTTTCATACTTTGAGCTATATATATTCTGATCTTTGTTGTCTGGAAAAAAAAAAACTTCTAATCGAAATCATTTTTTTTACAGAAATAACACGATGAGCCGCCAAAGCCGTCCAAACTCTGCCAGTTTGAGAAAAATCAGAAGCAGACTATCTCCATCAGCCTCATCATCTGCCTCACCAAAGCGATCACAAAAATCCAGCTGGAAGCAGTCTACATCAAAATGTAGACCATTGTCATCTTTGCTGTCACCAAGTTATCTTAATTATAGAAAACCTACAAGAGTTATAGCCATTGTCGCTACCTTGACAGCCCTGTCTGTTTTACTGTATCAGAAGTTTGAAGTATTTGCAAACGGACAAGTTTTTGCCAATATTCGATGGACACTTAGTGGTGCTGATTTAATGGAACTTGAATCCGAGTCATCATCGGGATGGAGGTTACCAGAAATAAAAGTATTCGAGAAATATGGGTCAAATATTTGTACTATTGAACGAATATCTGTTCACGACCTTCCTGCAGGGAAGTTTGAAGCAGATTTCAGATTTAAAAAGCCAGTCCTTGTGACTTTTCCAAATGGTGCCAAAGACTGGACAGAGCCTACAAAATGGTCAAGACATGAGCTTTCAAGGCTCTACAGTAAATGGACGATACATTCTGGCCATTCACTTGAGATTGTCCGTAAGGGAGGTAATGCTGAGCACGCTTCATCTTTCCAAGACTTCATAACCAACTTTATGTCCAATCAGAAAAATGGAACACAGGAACTAACGTAATGAACCATTGCTTTTGTTTTATGCTCCTAAAGAGTGTTTCTTATTCTTGTCTTTAATTTTATAGTTTTGGAATAATATTAATATACTGTAATGTTTAAATAATTTGTGACACAATTATCTGACCAAATGAGTGTCTTTACTGTAAAAACTGTGTGGTGTTTTTCTTCTTCTCTTTTATCGCTCCTTATGAAGCCTGAGGCCACCACAGCAGCTGTCCCCCCTTGCAGGAAGCCTGCAGCAAACATTCATGTGCTCTTATAGTGGTGGTTTATGTAACAGTGTGTCTTACATGATGAAGTTGCCAGACCCATGCACAAGCTCATATCAGTTGCCTCTTACGACATCCATGAGGGAATAGTAGTCCAGTACTTTATTTTTTTGTGTCTCCTCAGAGAACCCTGGGAACAACTGCGTTGCTTATAATATTATTATTACTGGGCATGCCTTGCCAATTAGATGGCAGACTTGTATGAAAAAGAAAGAAAGAAATTTAATGAGGGCTCAGCTAATGACTCCGTTTTATGAAGTCGTAGTTCAAGATTAGAAGTTAATCTATTGAGAGATTATGAGTTGTGAGACATATGTATCATTAGAAGTTTTCTGACTAGACTGCTTTGTGAATGTATGGTTTGTCATTGTTGTTACAAACTAAAGTAAAACTACTTAGATGCGGGGACATCACAGAGGTAATTAACCTTTCATAAGTTTCTGGAATCATGGACAAGTGAAGATATTAGTTGGAAAATTTTAATATGAAATTAGAGAAAACTTCTGCTTTGACATTCAATGTCATATATACATATCTCTTTTTCTAGTACAGTTGGAAATCTGTCCAATGCTTCTCAGCTTCTTCCTCAAAGGAGTTACCGAAGGCCAAGCTGTCAATATGCTCCTCTTGTGGAACTGACATTCTTTAAGGTCATGGTCTGCTGTTTGCAATCATGTCTGTCTGCCTGATTTTTAATTTGTTGAAGTTGAGTCTATAGTGTCAGGTTCTCAGTCTGAAAATTATCATTTGCTCTTTTCTTGGCAAAAAGTAGTAGGCTCCTATTATATCTGACTTTGGGTGTTCTCTATGCCACTGTTCTGTGAAGCTATTTTCAAATATTTGCTTTTATCTTCATATGATGTCCTGTCCTTAGTTGGAATTTTACTACCTCGTTTTGTGACAAGTCTATCTGCCTTCTCATTCCCATATATCTTGCCGTGGGCAGGAATCCACTGTACTCTCACTTTATTGAATGTATTGCTGGTTTCTATCAGTGCATCTGAATGGCTGTTTAATTCTGTATTTTTATGGTTCCAAAGGGTAATTGTGACTGATAAGGAATCTGTAAGGAATATTATTTGGCTATAGCATTATTCATGCTTGCTTTGATGAATTTTAAGGCCTGAGACAGGGAGAGAGTGAGTTCTATAGGTTTTTGTACAAAAGTAGCTTCACTGGAGTCTACTGGAACCATATCCTTTCAATCTGCCATTGACTGAGTGGTTTGTGAGTCTTTAAATTTGTTCTGCCTGCTGTAGTATTCCGTATCTATTCTGTTATTCCTTGACTGTATTTTGTCATCTTGTTTATTTCATTTATTGGGGTTGATTTCATTGCACCAGTAATAATTCTCTCAGCCTGTTTTTTTTTTTTATTCTCTCGAAGTTGGATTTTGAAGCAGTTTCCCAGGCTATGATTTCATATTTCAGTACCAGATTAATATTTTCTATAAACAAAGACATAAACAAAATCTAACATGTACCACAGAGCCACGGTGGTTCAGTGATTAGTGCACTGGCTTCCTAGCTTGGTGGTCCATGGTTTGATCCCCAGTTGAGGTGGGATTTTTTTAGACCACAAACGGCTCCGGGGTCGACCCAGCCTCATGAATTGGGTACCAGAGCAACTCTGGGAAGGTTAAGGCGGCCAGGGTCATGCTGACCACATCACCTCTAGTGTGCCGATAGTCAATAAAATATGGGCCTAACACCATATTCCCAATATGTCTCACTGGGTGTGTAACAGGATCCTTTACTCCTTTACCTTTTAACATGTCCCAGGGAGCCGCGCTAGCGTAGTGGTTACAACACCGCTCTGGCGACCGAGTGATACAGGATCAAACCCGGGCGACGGCATTTGAGGATTTTTCGTCGACCGGGATTTGGACTGGATTAACTCGAGACCTGGCGATGACATTTGAAGGAGTGTCGTCGACCAGGGACTGGCGGCTCCTGAGCCGACCCAGCTGCAATGGGTACCTCCGAAATCGGCGAGTATTTGCCTGAATGGCGAGGGACACCTGTCTCTGTACAAGAAATAAAGGGATACTCACGTAAAATCAATGTCAGGTTAGACATAAATAATAACCTGAGATTTCGCCTCGAGTATTAGCGGGCGTACGAAAAAAAAAAAAAAAAAAAAAAAAAAACATGTCCCACATACTATGATCTGTGCTCTAATCAGTTCATGCTAGTATTTTCATCAAGATCATTCACTGTCTAGTTCTTTGCTGGCACCTATCAGTTTAACTTTTCCATGTCAGCTGCAGACTAACAATGGCAACTGAGGATATAAAATACAGGTCTAGAACCCAGAATTCGAACACCCAAAAACCGAAAAATTATGAAAATCAAAAGCTTTTTTGGGCCGACTTTTGGGCGATTTTCAAACCAATTTTTTGGGGCAACTTTCAGGCTATTTTGGGTGACTTTTGGGCTACTTTGAGCAATAACTGGAAACCTAAAAAATCTGATTTCCGAAACATGGCTGTCCTCAAGCATTTTGGATTCTGGGATATGGACCTGTACAAAAGAATGAGTAAAATTACTGAACCAGTAGATGTACTTTGTTCAAACAGATATAAACACAAAAGTTACTCATTAAAAACATACCGGTAAATGGGATTCCAGGAGATCATTCTAAATATTCCGAAGTTTGCCATTGAAAGAGCCTCATTCTAGTGGGCCATAGGAAACTCTTTACAGAGCATTACAACAGAAGGCAATCTGATCATCAGAAAAGGTACCCTTGTCGGACAAGTGTTTCGGCCCTATATCTTCTTTACATTCTGACTCCCAAGTGTCCGTCTCCTGTTTGCTGTTAAAAGAGCATCATTCTAGTGGATTCACTAAACTTGACCATTTTAAATGTCTCATTCTATTGGATTGATGTTTGTTGGTCAATATTAATAACACCCAAAGGGTTTAGGAGGATATCAGAGTAGATGAAGAAAGGATAGAACAACTGCTCCCACAGGCACATCAAAAGAGGCAGCTGGCTAATCAGGCTGGCAGCCATAACACTTAAAACAGATTGCAACAGAAATTACCACTGCAAGGTGCAGAAAGTGCTTTGGTCCAGGCTTTCAACAAAGGGGTCAGCTGTTCTGCTGTTCCCCTGCTCATCAAAGAGTGTGAAAGGAGAATTATGATAAATCAGTCAATACCCTTTAGTTCCTTAAGGAGCATAGGCCTTCAACAAACACATGCCAAGTCCTTCTGTCGTGTGCCATCAGGTCAAGCTTTTTCCATGTTTTCCTCATCGTTTTCACTTCTATCTCCAGTTCTCTTCTCCATGTGTTTCTTAGTCTATCTCTGCCTCTCTTACCCTGTGGGTTCCAGAACAAGTACTGCTTTGTAACGCTTTCCACAGGCTTCCTCAATGTGTGTCCTATTCATCGTCATCGTCTTCTCTTGTTCCACTGGCACTTGTCTGCTGAGAATGACGATAATGAATGACAGTTAGCTGCACATTCAAGTAATCAAATGGATTTAATCCTTCACAAGTACTTCATTAAAGTAGCAGGACTCTAGCACTTAAATTGTTAGTTGCAGATGAATTCTGTCATTATTATTATATGTAGAAAGCTGACAAGACTAAATATTATCATTGTAGGTACTTCATTCAATTAGATGACATTTACCATTGTAGATACTTCATTGAATTAGATGATATTTATCGTCTACAGCTTCATTGAATTAGATATGACATTTATCATTGTAGATGCTTCATTGAATTAGATGACATTTATCATTGTACATGCTTCATTGAATTAGATGACATTTATCATTGTAGATATTTCATTGAATTAGATGACATTTATCATCGTAGATACTTCATTGAATTAGATGGCATTTATCATTGTAGATACTTCATTGAATTAGGTGACATTTATCATTGTAGATACTTCATTGAATTGGATGACATTTATCATTGTAAATACATACTTCATTGAATTAGATGACATTTATCATTGTAGATACTTCATTGAATTAGATCACATTTATCATTGTAGATACTTCATTGAATTAGATGACATTTATCATTGTAGATGCTTCATTGAATTAGATGACATTTATCATTGTAAATACACATTTCATTTAATTAGATGACATTTATCATTGTAGATACTTCATTGAATTAGATTACATTTATCATTGTAAATACATAATTCATTGAATTAGATGACATTTATCATTGTATATTCCTCATTCTACCTTGTGGATTTAAAGATAATTTTTGTAACTACCAAATTTTAGTCAATGGATCTCTAACTATGATCATTTATAGCAACTTTTGTATATGGTACACTTTTTTGCAGGCAATATTTGTTCGATCGCAAGTTTTACTCGCAGTCAGATTTACCAAAAACACTCCATATGCCAAAGTTTTTTCAAGTCAATGTAAGTATAGCGTATATCATATGATATGTTCACAAATTGACAACCTGAGAAGTTCAATGTTCCCTTTATGCTCAGTAGTTCATTTTATACACAGTTACATATTAAATAAAATTAATTTGGAAAATTACTGTTTTGCTGTCCTTTTTATACTGAGTGAAGAATGAAAAATAGTAGGTGTGGATTTTTATAAATATTAATTTGGTTTTTTTTCTTTCTTTGATGTAAATTTCAGAAAGTTAAATTGATAATAATAAAACAGCATGGTTTAAATCAGCCAAAAGGAAAGTAAATATAAACATCATCCAGTGTTATGCACCAACAAATGATAAAGAAGAATCGGAGAAAGAAGACTTTTACACCAGACTACAAAATGTCTTGGACAAAAAGAAAAGAAAGGACATCACAATTTTGATGGGGACCTAAACGCAAAAATAGGAACAGACAACACTGGCTTTGAAGAAAGTATGGATTAGGTGTGATGAACGAGAATGGGGAACTATTAGCTAACTTCTGTGCTTCAAATCAAATAGCTATAGGAGGAAGCATATTTCCACATAAAAGAATACGTAAAGCAACATGGATATCACCAGACCACAGAACTGAGAATCAGATTGATCACATATGCATAAGTAAGAAGTTTAGGTCATCATTGCATGATGTAAAAGTATATAGAGGAGCAGATGTGGTATCAGACCACCATCTTCTGTTGGCTACAACAAAATTAAAACTCAAGAAATTTTCAACAGTATATAGCTATAGACAACAGTATAATGTGGGATATCTAAGAAATCAGGAAATAAGAGAAAAATTTTCAATCACAGTTTCCAACAAATACCAAGTACTCCAACAGCTGGAAGATGAAGCAGATATGGAAGACCACTGGCAACAAGTAAAAAAATATATGGAATGAGACATGTGAAGAAGTACTGAGAAAAAGAGAACATCAGCACAAAGCATGGATAACAACAGAAACCATTACCAAGATAGAAGACAGGAAAAACAAGAAAGCAGATTCAAACAGAAGCAAAACCAGAAGCTCCAAAGCCAAGGCTCATGAAATGTACATAGAAGCAAACAAAGAAGTAAGAAGAAACATCAAAAGAGACAAGAGGAAGTATATTGAAGAGTTGGCAAGAGAAGCAGAGGAAGCTGCAGTCAAAGGAAATATGAGGTACCTGTACAACAACACAAAGAAGCTAACAGGGAAATATAAGCAAGCAAATGGCCTCATAGAAGATAAGAATGAAAAATTGCTTAGTAATATACAAGAACAAATGAAGAGATAGACATAACATTTTGAGGAACTTCTCAATAGACCAGCTCCAACTAATCCCCCAGACATCTAGCCAGAAAAAGAGGAGTTACTAATCAGCTGTGAACGACCAAGTAGAGAAGAAATAAAGAAAGCCATAAAGTTTCTGAAAGAT
This sequence comes from Oreohelix idahoensis, assembly GCA_024509875.1. Lineage (NCBI taxonomy): Eukaryota > Metazoa > Mollusca > Gastropoda > Stylommatophora > Oreohelicidae > Oreohelix > Oreohelix idahoensis. The sequence goes on along the minus strand of JAMPIV010023225.1, from coordinate 15,902 downwards.
GCAAAAGCAGTTGGTCCAGATGGAGTTCCAGCAGAGGCCATCAAAACAGATATTAATTCCTCTACAGAGATATTATACAAACTACTTGGCACAGTCTGAGAGAGAGAGGAAATACCAGCAAAATGGAAGGAAGGTTATCTGGTCAAGTTGCCTAAGAAGGGAAATTTACAAGAGTGCACAAATTATAGAGGAATAATGTTACTATCAGTGCCAGGAAACGTATTAAACAGAATCATCCTTGAGAGATTTTTTTTTTTTTTCTATGACCGGCGGCACTCGAGCTTTCCAGCTCTTTCGGCCCAATGACATGTCATTGCGAGGCTGGAAGTCAGTGGACTTTCCTTCCAACCCGGTCAGGAGCTTCGCTCCTTCCCATCCACACAGGATTTATGTGCAGGAGCCGTTCAGGTTATTCAGTCAAATTTCCGGTCGTAAACATTTCTTCAAACGCCGACGGCCGGGTTTGAACCATGAACACCTGGTCGCCAGTACAACGTCATAGCCATTACACCAGCGCGGCTCCCAACCCTTGAGAGATTAAGAGTCCATAGACAAGCAACTGAGAGATGAACAAGCAGGTTTTCGACAAATTAGATCCTGTACAGATGAGATAGCCACATTGAGAATAATAGTTGAACAAAGTCTGGAATGGAATTCACGGCTATTCATTGGATTCGTGGACTATGAAAAGGCATTTGACAGTGTAGACAGAGAATCACTAGGGAAATTGATGAGGCATTATGGACTTCCCATGAAGATCATTAACTTAATAAGGAAGACCTATGAAGACATGACATGCAGAGTTCTTCATGAAGGACAACTTACAGAACTGTTTAGGATTAGAATGGGAGTAAGACAGGGATGCCTCTTGTCGCCATTTCTTTTTTTATTAGCAATAGATTGGGTTATGAAAACATTGACATCACACAACAGAAATGGAATCCAGCAGTGGAATCTGACTAAACAGCTTGATGATCTGGATTTTGCAGATGGCTTGGCTCTTCTGTCCCATAACCATAATCAGATGCAAGAGAAAATGAAAATTCTCGATGAGAGGTTACAACAAGTGGGCCTGAAAATACAGAGGGAAAAGACAAAGATTATGAGAATAAATGCAAGAAACGATAACAGGGTTTGAACTTGAAGAAAGACCACTGAAGGATGTAGAATCATACACATATCTTGGCAGTAATATAGACAAAGTTGGAGGGACAGACAGTGATATCAAAATAAGAATACAAAAAGCAAGAGGAGCTTTCATTGCATTGGGAAACATATGGAGAACAAGAGAAATCAAGTCCAACACGAAAATAAGAATCTTCAACTCAAATGTCGTCAGTCCTATTGGATGGCTCTGAGACATGGAGAGCAACAAAAACAACAACCAAAAAGCTACAGACTTTTATAAACGGGTGCTTGCGTAGAATAGAAGGACTGAAATGGTATGACAAAGTCACAAATGTGGAATTGATGACAAGAACCAGACAAGTGCAAGTAGAACAGGAGTTGAGAAGAAGATGCTGGCGATGGATAGGACACACATTGAGGAAACCTGTTGATAGCATTACAAGGCAGTCCTTGTTCTGGAATCCACAGGGAAAGAGAGGCAGAGGTACACCAAAAAACACATAGAGGAGAGAACTGGATACAGAGGTGAAAATGATTATGAAAACATGGAAAGAACATGAGCACAGGACAGGAAGACTTGGCATGTGTTTGTTGAAGGCCTATGCTCCTCGGGGAGCTAAAGAGTTTTGATTGATTGATTCAAATTGATAATAACATTGTAGTAGTGTGTCAGTTATCAAAACTAACTGGTGCTTGTGGTTTGAATATTTGATTGTTCAGATAACAAAATTGTAAACCTCATTCATAAATTAAAGCTGACAAAAAAATACAAATTCTGTCTTCTAAAATATTTTTTTTCTAAAAAGGCATTATGTTTACTTCTTGTTGAAAGTATTTATGTCTCATCATAAGTTGAATTTCTTTATCCAGCTTGTACTTGCCTTAAAAGTGGAAGGTCCATCTAATTTTCTCTTCAGTTTTAGAGCTATTCACACAGCAAAGGTTATGATATTGGCTCCACTAAGCTTCGCTTTTATGTGAACCACCTGCAGGCAGCATTGTTCACTGCTGCATCATTTGATCATCATTTACCTTTTCACTGCCTGTGGAGCATGGAGCTACCACTACAGCTAGTCCCCTTGCCAGAAGCCTGCACCAAGTATTCACATATTCTTACAACAGTATTTTCTGTAGCAGTTTGTTTGACATGATGAGGTTGCCAGCCGTATTCACACAAATAACTGTCTCATATTTTACATCCTTTTTAAATAGTCCCTAAAATTTAAAAACAGTAATAAAATTCAGACATCCTTGACATACATAAAAATGCAATAAAAAATATATTTAGCTCAGTACATTAATTTCTCAGTGTATAAAGGAAAAATGTGGATTGGTAGCAATAAACAGGACTAAAAGAAGTAGAGCGAAAAACGTTTACATATTCAGACATATTTTTAATGCTCTGTATTCTTATTGGCTGATTTCTTCGCAGTGAAGTGCTATTGTTTCGCTTTAAATGAAATTATACCATTTTAACAGGCCTCAGAAGATGAGAGTATCTTTTTCTTGGGCCCATCAATGACAGGTGTAGTTTTCCATAAGCACTCAGATACCTGGAACGGTGTTGTGTATGGCAGAAAGAGGTGGTTTTTGTATCCAAACACTAAAACCCCACCTGGAGGTAATTTTACTTTATGGTATTCAGTGTTTGCAAATTATAAATGGTTTTTTTAAGAGATTATCATATTTAACAGAAATGCCCATTTTAACACATTGGTCCAATCTTCCAAATAAGAACAGAACACACCAGACAACTACTTCTTCTTCCTTTTCATTGTTCGCTCTCAAATAACCACATCTGTCTGTCTTATAAAGTTGGCAGTCCATGTCAGGCTTCTCTCGTCACCGTACAGTTTCTCTCTGAACTGGGTTGGAGAAGGCCATGCTGCTACCATGCTCCTCTCGTGGAGTTGACAGTTTTGGGGTACGACACACCAGACTCAACAAGCACTTACGCTAATTAAAAACCTTACATGAGCTGATTGCTGCAACTGTATCCATCCATCCATCCAAATGAGACAGTTTAACAACGTGTTGTTGCTGAAATACCCAGGACTCACCACAGAAAGAACGCTATTGCTGGACTCCTCACAATCACAAACACTATACACTGTATCACAGGATGTCCAAGCGCATTTTATTCTTTGTTTCTCAACATTCTTTCACTAGTTCCAGTTAAGTCCTAATCTATTTTCGTTTATCACAAGGTAATTTCAAGTTTTATCAGCTATTTTTCTCAGACATATACTTTCTGAAGAGGTTTTTTTCCCCCCTCCATTCTTGTTCTTTTGTTATTGACCACATTTGATATTCACAGCACATTGTTGGTATGAATATAGTGGACACAGACAAAAGTCTAACAATTAAGACAATTTAGTCGTTCTGCCAGGTAATCTCAGACCTCATTCATTCACCTCTTATTTCACTCCTTACAGAGCAAGCAGCAACTACTGCAGCTGGCTTCCTGTCAAGAAGCCTGCATCAAAGAACAAACTCCTGCAGCAGTGGTTTATTTAGACATTGGTTTGACATGATGGGGTTGCCAGCCCTATCCACAACCTTAGCTCCTTAAATGACATGCCTGAGGGAGCAGTAGTCAGCCTATTCTTTCTTTGTCTACTCGTAGACCCCCCAGGAACTACAAAGGGTTCAGATCTTATTCTTTGGACAGCTGAGGTTATGAATCAGTTCTTGTTGACCAAGCTTAAGTAAAACGCTACAGCTTGAATGACAAGATTGCTTACAAGAAGATGATGTATGAATAAAAATATGAGATGATACAAATAGACTTGAAAGAATAATGAGTAGTTTTTAAAAATTCATCAACGGCACATGTAAACAGAGTGTTTTAGCAACAGCTAAGGAACTTAAGTGCTATATAAGAAGTCTTTTTTGTGTTATAGTCTGTACATCACATTGTTTCGATCTAGAAATCTCAACAGTGTAAAAGTACAAATTAAAACAACAGAAAATCAAGGTGCTCTTCTGATGGACAACCGAATGTTTACACCTAACATTATTTTTCTACAAGTGTTTGAAAAAATAAAATTGCCGTTAAGTATTGGTGCTTTTGAATTTAATTCCCGTCTTATGATGGGCTTTTACTCTAGTGTGGAAACAAAACAGTAGCTTTAACACTTTGATGAAAACGTGTATTCTGATTTAACAGTTAAAATGTAATTTTAAAAGTTATTGTTTTCACATTGTTAAGAAATGTAAGTTAAAGACTATTATTTACTTATTCTAAAAAAAGTAGGAGGGGATTGGAATGGCTAAGAGGTATGGCGTCTGCCTCTAATTCTAAAGGCACCAGTAGAGGGAATATAATTGATGAAAATTTGTTTCAGAACCAGTGCTTCTTAATGATGTCATACTCCCCCCTGATCTCCTGGGTAGTCAGGTCAGATGCCTAGCCTTCTCGGATATGGGCGAAAAAATAGGACATTCCATGTGCAAGTTGTGCACATAAAAAATCCCTGGGCAGTTGGAAATTGTAAAGAGTAGGCTATATGGCCGCTGCCCTGACAAAATTTAAAAAGTAGGGTAGGAAACCTACCCACCACAAAAATATTTGTAGAATGTGTGATTCCTATTTACACACTTTGGGATCCTTGGAGTTCGTGCACTGTTTTGAGATCCTCCATGTGTGATCTAAGGGAGGAGATTAGACCACTGATGGAGTTGTCCGTGTAGAATGAAGATGGTCCTTACAACCAAAACTAAACCAAAAATTATGAATGAAACACTTTGGTTTAGTACTGTCAAAATGCTAATGCTGCTTTCATCAGGTGTCCATCATGGATTTAGCTTACTAGAATGGGTCGATAAGGTCTACCCAAACTTGGCAGACATTGATAAACCTATGGAGTGTGTCCAGCAACCAGGGGAAATTCTTTATGTGGTACGGTAATGTTTGTTACATCAACTTAATGTTTCTTGTTTGTTATTTTATTGTTTTCTTAATAAATTAAATCTTTGTTTTTTGGGGGTTTTTTTAAATACCTTTCTATTGTTTGTTAAATACTTCATTACTTGTTTATAATATCTTGGTGTATTAAGATAAAGATATTATGCATGTCTGTTTTATAAATGCACAAGAACAGACAACAACAGATACTTTGGCGCAGTACCTGTCTCAGCTTATGCAAAGCAAAAAAAACTGTAAAACTGACAAATATACCATTTGTGAGATATACATTTTTGCCCCGTAGCAGTAAAAAAAAATTTAAAATCTGTTTGCCTCATTTTATCTAGGCATACCTCTTTCAACCATAAAATGTGTCATTTATTTATAATGAAGTTATTGTGCAGTTAGATTTGCATATGATGCTTGATATGGAAGGTGTATTATATTATTAAATGCAACGTTTGGGAGCATAAAAATTAGTTTTACTGCTTTCTCTATTAGTTCTGCATTTGAAACTGATGTGACACATTTCATCTTAAAAAGTGTTTCTGCTATCATCATTTTCAAAAGTTTTTAATTATTCAAATCTTGATGCAAAAAACATATTTTAAGTACGGTACACTAAAAGAAAGTACTCTTGTCATTGAAATCTGAGTTTACAGTCAAATTTTAATACATTATCCTAAAAATTTAAATTCAGTGTTATAATTTTTTTTATTGATCATCGTAAACAGTTGCTTTAAGTAAATGCATCTACATTATTGTGCCTCCTGACTTACAGAATCATTGGTAATATAACCGACAGACCATGTGTCTTGGCGCACCTCGCCAAAACAAGGCAAAATTTATTTTTTTTTTAAAATAAATAAATATTGGTAAGGATTCTGAATGTGTGCTTAGCATTCTTGTATGAAATCTGTACATTTGAAACAGACAGCATAAGAAACTTTTTAAGGATCCTACAAATGTTGTGGAAGGAAAATCAAAAATAAAGATTTTGGGAGTGAAACAAAACAAGAGTCTATCAGGGGGAAAAAAATCATTGGAAAAGGATTGGAGATACACTGAGGAATCTAGTTTCCAGCATAAGTTGTCAGACACTGACATGGGTCATCTCACCAGGGAGACACTGACAAAACTGCAAGATGAAGGAGACTTCTGGAGAGATGTGAAAAAAAAGTTACTCCACATATGAAAGAACACTTTTACTTTCATATATTTACTTTGATATACTGATTTACAATAATTATCCTCCTTGACAAGATGATGTTATGGACTTATAGGCTCCAGATTGTATATAGATCACTTCAGATTTCAGCAGAAATCTGTCTGACTCCATATACTGGCAGTCTATTTTGTTGTGTTGATTGTTATTCATAAGCTGTTTATTAGTCTTAATTCTGAAATAAAGTAGTGATATTGTTTAATTACTGTTCACTCAGTTTGCACAAATGCAACTCAGCACAGTCCCAACAGTTAGCTGATGAGAGGGGTGGAAGCATGTGATCACTCAACTGAGCCAAAGTCATTAACTATGTTAATTGTTACCCAACATGCAGCTGTATCATTATCATTTTCCTGTTTTCTCCCTATGGAGAATGGACCTACCACTTCAGATGGTCCCCTTGCAAAAAGCCTGCACTAATCATTCATATGCTCTTGCAGCAGTGGTTTCAGTGGCAGTGTGTTTGACATGATGAGGTTGTCAGCTTATACACAACCTCATATTAGTTGCCTTGTATGACATGCCTGTAGAATGAACAAAAAACAAAAATAGTGATACGTCTTACCGGGAGAAAGGACAAGAAAAAACCTACGTTGCGGCAACAAGGCATTCGTCAGGGACAGACAAACGAAAAACAGAAGGGAAAGAAAGTGAGAATTAAGTAGAGAACATAAAACTATAAAAATAAGAGAAAACACTCCCTGATGTGTGTCACATGTTGGAGATAAAATGTCTGCCACTGAACCGGAAACTGGAAGTGGATACTAAATTCAAAGCATAAATAAAAAATAATGAAAACAAGGACTGGAGAACTGAGTGAGGAAAAAGTAATATTAATAATACAAAAAAACAGATAGGAATAAATAAGGAGAGAGAAGGTGAAGAAAAAGTAATATTAATTAAAATTTTAAAAAATATTTTTCATTCTACAGTTTTATCCCCGTCTTAAGGCAGTCCTCCTCATATACTCATATATACTCATGACATGTCTGAGGGGGCCAGTAGTCCTGTTCTGTCGTTGTCTTACAAGAGACCCTCGTGAGCTACACTGGGCACCCAGCAGTATGATTCCTCATAATTCTGTGGCTATCATTATTTGTTTTATTGTTATTTTTTAGCCTGAGGGTACATACCACGCCACTCTCAATTTAGGGGACACAATTGCTGTAGCCATACAGAAGAAGAATGCTACAACAGTGGCTGAACAACTGTCATATGAAGGTAGTTACTAGTTACTGGAGTAGTTTATACACTGTCGTTAGTGGATAAGTAACTTCATTTTATACCTAGATGTTTTTAAAACTGTATGGTGCATTGTTGCATCATTCTTGTACGGACATGACAATGCCTGGAAAAAATCAGATCCGCTGCAGTTGGATTTTTTTATCCTAACATTCAACCATATTCACATATAGCAGGCTTTTAAAATGATACCATGATATATATGTGTAAGGTTTGCATGTGTATCTTTAAATTAACCCAGGAAAAAAAAGCATTTTGTAGCTCTTTTTAAACTCATGAATAGGGTTTCAGATTTATGGGAATCATTTAAAAGTCTTGACGTATTTTAGGTTCAGATTCAGACTCTGTCACATCCCTATTTACAACTCTCCGATGAAAGAATAATACACTTGGAAGATTTCAAAGAAATGCAAATATGATATTTTAGACATGTATTTTTCAATGTAACGTTAAAATACAGGAACACATACTAATTATAGACTTAAACCTTATACATACATTGACCTTCTATTCATTTTTTTTTTAAGCAGCAAAAGTTAACTGTAAATCAATACCCTTTAGCTCCTCAAGGAGCATAGGCTTTCAACAAACACATGGCAATTCCTCCTGTCACGTGCCATCCGATCAAGTTCTTTCCACGTTTTCCTCATCATTTTCACTTCTGTATCTAGTTCTCTTCTCCATGTGTTTTTTGGTCTACCTCTGCCTCTCTTTCCCTGGGAATTCCAGGACTGCTCCAGGTTTCCTCAGTGTGTGTCCTATCCATGCCAGAGTCTTCTTCTCATCTCTTGTTCCACTGGCATCTGTCTGGTTCTTGTCATCAGTTCCACATTTGTGACTTTGTCATACCATTTCAATCCTTAAAAGTTAACTATACTTCACTTTAAAAGTTCTTCAAAACATTTTTGTAGAACTTCACAATACTACAAGCTGAGTAGACATGGAGAGAACATAATTTTATTTTTTCATCCCATTTTTAGATATCATTAAGAGAGAGATCTGTGACATGTGCCTTACAAATTTAACTGTAGTTCTTATTATTTTTTGTAACTTTTGCCATTCTAGCTACCACGTTGGCCAATTTCCTCCAGGACCATCCAAAGATGGAACCTAAGAACTCCTACAATTTAATGCTGCTAAAGATTTACAAAAGATGGCTGGAACATTTGCCAGGTAATTCATGGCTCGCCCGTGTAGTTTCCGAGGGTCTCAGACGAGACAAAGAAGGAATATGACTGCTGCACCCTCAGGCATGTCATACAAGACGACTAATATAAGATTGTGCATACGGCTGGCAACCTCATCTTGTAAAACACGTTGCCTCAGAACCACCACAGCAAGAACATGTGAATGCTTCCTGCAAGGGGACCAGTTGCAGTGTTGGCTCCATGCTCTGAGGGAGCCCAAGTGAAAATGATGAATTCATGGCTTACTCAAATATGTTGAATAACTTTTTTTTGTTGCACTAAGAGAATACTGAATACAGAAATAGCAAATCTTTAATAGTCTATTGTTTTTCCTCTTGGAAACGTAGTCTTTGTCCTGAAAATAATTACTTTTGGACAGTTTAGGGATATAGGCCTCTATATAGCTTGGAGTTTCACAAGCAAAGGACAATTCTTGAATGGTCCTTTGTTTTTGTTGTTATTTTGGAAAGTCAGTCTTTGTCATGATAATAATTTTGTAATACCCCTAAATGGCTTACGTTTTCTGTAAAGAAGTAATTTGCTGAGATGAGCAGCACTCAAGAAGAGTTCGCCTGAGTTGTTTTGACTGAGAGCAAGGCTCAATTAAGTCTGTGAGATAAATACAAGCAGTGAGCTGGAAGGGAAGCATAGAGAGATTTTGAGAGATGAATTTTTGAGCTGGTATGAAACAGTATAGTACAGGAGCGTGAACTGTGGTTTTGGAATTGTAATTGAATTGTAACTGATTATTTGACAAGGAATTCTGGCCAGTTGTGAGTGCGTGTGGTTGAAGTCACACACCATTGTTATAACTGCATTTGCATAGCCAGGATTTGTCCAAATTGTACTGATTGAAATACACAGCCGTGTGAGACTGTACACATGGTTTTGTTCATTCATTATTGTCAAACGTCTGGGACATGTTATCTGTGGATGAGAAGTCACAAGCCCACCACACACCCTTTAGACAGATCTTTTCAGTGTTATTATTTGCAGTCAATATTAGTAAAATTACTGAGGAGTGTTAACTCCTCGTTCTGGAGCGTCATTGTTAAAGGTTATTTTTGTAGAAGATGTGTAGTGGCATAGAAGGAGTAATGTTAATGTATATATCCCACTGATATAGGCAATCAGCTTATGTCGGGCTTACTGGATGGCCGACAGGCATGTGGGTGTGTAGATATCAATGGACGCGAATGCCATGTAGTAATATTAAGTCAATAACAATCACCCACACCTAAGCACATGTAGGAGTCAGGAAACGTTGTAACTCCAAATAACGTTCTACACTGTTTATTAACTATACAGTCACGAAGACATCATAAACGGCACACTGTCACAGGTTACAGTTCACGAGCAAATTATGATAACATCAAGTAAGCACTCAGTCCAAGGTAATTGAGCGTACAATCCATAGATATACAATCATCAATAATTGCTCATAACGGATCATCGATCATCAGTAAGTAAATCCTTAGAGATACGGTCACGGGTACAAAAATATCCATTCACAAAGGCTGTAGAGCACAGCAGCCCATAATCATAAACATTATGGCCAAAAAATATCCATTCAAGAAAGGGGAACTGCATATGTCACAGTTTACAATAATATGTGTATGGCCTAAATCAATATACTCTAAGGCCTGAAATAATACATAATCCATGGCCTGAAAATCTTCAATAACGTACGTTCTGCAGTATATAAATAAGCCGCATATCCATGGCTTTAGGAAATACACTAGGAAGTATCAAATATCCCTTTCACACCAAAAATAACTTATTCCGGGACACACTGATGAAAAATGGTCAAACATCCATCTTCGGAGCTCTGCCCGTATCAACTGTCACGAAAAATTCACCCGCCCAAAAAACCGCTCAGTACCAATCCATCCCCGCGCGAATTCGCCCCGTGTGAGTAGCGTTCATCCGCTTTCTAACACTTTCTGTATCTCGAACATTCGAGTAGATTCTCTATCATATATTTAAAAAACAAACTAAGCGTGTTTACAAGGGTGATTTAAAAAATCCGACCTGTACATACAAGTCTTTTAACGTTTAACTCCCCTTCATTAAAATATGACTTTAACAGTCTACACCGACCCCCGGGGAAAAAAAAAATGATTTGATCATTTTTTGTGTGTGAACAAAATACATCAAACAAAAAATTTGAGGTCGATAGCATACTAATGTCTACACCTAAGTATACACTATGTTAAGTCCTGTTAATAAAAATGAACCAAAAAAAAGGATAGGAGTAAGTGTAAAGTACAAAAAGAATGAGCAGTAATGAAAGAAAGCAGTGCAATGATATATCATGGTAAACAATTACATTAAACAATGCATTGAATAACTGAACACCATAATAGCACAACAGCATACATTACAAGAAACAATGCATATCTAAATTAAAAAAAAAACAAATAACTAGCTATCATCTAAAAAAAATAGCATAATGTGCATGATACCCAAGTTAACAAGCTCATGGAGTACCAATGATGAACCCAAATTAATATCAAAATTGACAATACCGTTATACATAACTATTCCTGACGCACAATCAAGCTTCGGGTAAAGAAAAAATACATCACAACTACAGAAAAACACTTTCTCAATGTACTAATGTCGCTATACATAGTTACCCCTAGCGCACAATCAAGCGCTGGGCAAAGAAAAATCATTACAATGTCAGAAAAATACCTTTTCTCTAGTCTTCATATTCTTTTCAAAAGGACAATACCGAAATGCATCGCTATGATCCGTTACGTAAAAATAGCAGCATCCTTACAATTGTCATTCTTTCAACATTTCAAAACACAGTAGTATACGAACAATATAGTAATGCAATGGCACATAAAGATGAACCAACATGTTATCATAAAGAAGTCATAGCATAATATAATACAATACTCTCTAAATATACTATTCTAATACTAATATACAATATTATCTACTATCTTAAATAAGTTAAATAAAAGATGAGTCCCATAGTCTTAGAACATCTTATAAGCAAGAAGGCACCAAAACATCTAGTGTGGCGTCAACTGTCAAATGGTTAAACTGGAACAGCAAATCTTGCGATATATCATCGGAAAACGGTTCAAACCAACAATATAGCAGCACTGACTCTCATGGAAAAGCATACGCTGTGAAAAAAAATACAAATGAAAATTTCTGTTTGGTAAAGGTAGGACTTTATGATATACAACAATTAATTTTACAGTAAACCTACCAACTGTGGCTGTGTAAACTTCCGGCCCCTGTATGGTGATAATCAAACCTTCCTCCGTTACACCAGAAAGAGTAACAGAGAAAGTAGCACAGTCTACACTGGAATCATTAATTGTATAGGGTGTAGTGGATTTTGATGGTATTGTATGGTTGATGTTACCTAGTGTGATGTATGAGGTCAGCTGTGAATGCTCCTGAGATAAATGTAGATGTGAATTACAGAAGGCCCTTCGTACTACCACTAACGACCTCACACATATCTTTTTTACTAATGAATGTGGCTACGTTAAAAGTCTAGGGTACTGATATGTAATATGTTGTGGTAGATTACACACACACACACACAGGTATTTAATAAGTCTAATAATATTAATAAACTTTATAACACACTGAACTAACTCAGGCTGTTTTAGTTTTAAAATTTAAATCTTTTGATAAATTTATTTTGTTCTGAACCAATTGTTTAGTTGGTCAGAACATAAGAAATATTATGGAGTTATAAATGGAATGCATAATCATATGACATAATAAAATGGAAAATGTGTACCTAATTATTTCAAATGACTGGTTAATAATAATTATATTAAGATAGTCCCAGGAGAACTTATTACTAGATATGCTGTTGGGGTGGTGTCATCACTCCCAGTCTATGACTACCAAACATTGTCCATCGACTTAGGGGATGAATATATAGTTGATAAGTTAGTGGGTAATTTGTTGGAAAATCAGTTGGTGAACGTCCAGCAGGCCAGATATCACTTATCTTGCCTGCGTCGATCTAGTACAAAAGTCTGGTGGCCCCTCCTCTCCGTGCTGGGGGATAATATACGGCTGCTCTGACACAATGGTAGACTGCACTGGTCCACACTTGTATATATTACTACAGCATTTGACACCGCTTTGGTGCCAAACAGAAACTCACAATTCTGAAACAAAAGTATTGGGTCATGTGTCAGAATTCTACCTCCTGAACCACTTCTGCACACAACACTACACACAACAATACCACATAGACTGGGTCAGATCTCTCTGACCACACAGCACATCTTACCTAGTTGGTTTCACATAGTACTAGTCCCCCAAGACTACATTGCATCTGAGATATGTTCAATAGCTTCCTGCTATTGAATAAGATAGGTGATATGTTCCACTGATCTCAACACTAGATCTTTTTCATAGTTTTATTTAGGCGTTCCTATATATTTTCTTTGTATGTATGTCTCTAGACCCTGAACTTGGGCTGGGGATCTAGAGCGAACACTTACTTGTCGTAATCATTTTTATGATTTGGCAGTATCAATCACTCGAATTATTAAAATATACAAAATAAATATTGTTCATTCTTACCAGAATTCAGAATTGAGAACACAGTTAAATTTGCTAGCAAAACTCAGCTGAGCTGCTGGCTGTATGATGGCGTCCCACTATATATTTGTATTCTTCAGGAATCAACACCACTATTAATTTAAACTGCGTCTCTGAACAGACTTATGTCAAATGGCAAAATTTCACATCTCTATCCCGCTACTATAAAATGCGTTGGCCAATCGCCGACTTCCTCCCTAACTTTCAAATTCACAACCAAAAAGTCACTTCAGTCAAATCTCAGTCAAGTATGTATTACGGTCTGTTAGTCCGTCTGTCTCTACTTGTTTTTTCATAAAAACACACTTGGTTTTACATGTATTTCCTACACGAATCTGCCTCCTAAGTTATTTTTAGCTACAATTCTCCACCACTTCCCCTCTCTTTAATTACAGCTCGATTTTTACGTTTGCATGCTCAAGGCCAAGATTTTCGAAACTTTTAGTGACATGGGTTAACAGTGCAGTCGCTCGTCTGATATGAACAATACAGTCTTTTGTCATTATCTTCCTTATTATCTATCCGTCTGTATAATTGAAAGCATATTATTTCACTGCTCAAGATGGGCTATCAAACTAGCTAGGTTTTATTTTCATAACTCTATTATTAAGAAAAAACATTTTTTTTTCAAGTTTAGTTTTTGAAATTTGTTCGAGAACCTTCTCTCATGTGTTTTGCCGCGGCATTCAAATAAAGACCAAGTATCGAAAAACGTCCAAGAAATGACTGTCTCGAATAAGAGCTAAGGTCCTTTTCTTGTCCATTTCCTTACTTGTGTCAACTAGGGACGTGAATTTTTTTTTCCTTTCACCCCCAATTGCGTCTTTTAGCCTTGCGATCTTCAAACACGTGTTCAGTCATATTTTTCCTTTTTTGATCTCCGTTTCATTCCCCCCCGTCTACAAAGGGTAAACGTTCCGTCTGCACGTCTAACTAGATAATTTGAATGATGGCAGGAAAGGCTGGCATGGGCGAGCATGTCTCCTAGTATCTGACGCATTATTTTTAACCCTACATTTTATCGTTAAATTTGGAGATATTTTAACGTTGTATCATGGTAAAATTATCACACATCTCCCCACCTGAGAACATGCACTACGGCAAGTTCCAAAACCAGTGATACACATAGATAAAATCTCTCCTCACGCCTGCCACTACTCTAATTTTGATCACAGGGGTGCCGACTGAGGAAATCTGCACCGACATTCAATGACCCTGGGATATATTCGATAATAAACTGATAAGGTTGCAACAATAAAGACCACCTCAACAATCTTGCGTTTTCATGCTTAGCCTGAGATAAGAATACCAGGGGCTGATGATCCGTCTGGACCACAAAAGTCCTACCATACAGATAGATTTGGAACTTCTTTATTGCCCAGATTAACGCTAAACATTCCTTTTCGCTTGTAGAATATCCTTGTTCCGCTTTATTCAATTTGCGGCTTGCATAAGCGACTGGGTTCAGTTCCCCATCGGGTGAAGATGACCTCTGCAACAAGGCCGCCCCGAGGCCTACATTACTTGCATCTGTTCTCACCACAAAGTCCTGTGTCAAATCAGGCAATTTGAGAATAGGCTTGCTAGTGAGTTTTTCCTTTTAATTCTTGGAAAGCTAATTCACATTGCGCAGTCCAAATAATTTTATCTGGAAGTCCCTTGCGAGTCAGATCAGTCAGAGGAGCACAAATAGAGTTAAAATTTTTGATATATTTTTGATAAAATCCGCATAACGACACGAATGATCGCACGTCCTTTTTTGTTTGTGGTCTAGGTGCTCTCTGCAGTTTTTCCAAGTTCTTGGGATCAGGGGTCATGTTACCCTGATATACAGTGTGTCCCAAGAATTCCAACTCTTTGCATCCAATACAACATTTTGTTGGCCTAGCAGTTAAGTTCGCCTCCCTAAGCCTATCAAATAACATTTTTAGAGCGTCAATGTGTTCTTCAAATGTCTCTGTGGCGACGAGAATATCATCCATGAAATTCGTGATACATGGGTTATTCAGGGGATCCAACAATTTGCGCATCATCCTTGAAAATACACTCGGAGCATTTTTCAATCCGAATGGTAGCATGTTGAATTCATAATGTCCTTCCGATGTGCTAAACGCTAAATAAGGTCTCACTTCAGGCTTCACTGGAATCTGGTAATAGCCTTTACTAAGATCCACCTTTGAAAAGTATTTTGCCTTGTTTAATCTGGCAAATAACTGTTTTGTGTCTGGTAATGGATCCACTTGTCCTTCTGTGACAGCATTCAGTTTCCTGTAATCTATGCACAGTCTGTGTTCCCCAGACGGTTTTCTCAACAAAACTACACTGGAGCTAAAAGATGATTCACTGTGTGAAATAATCCCCTCCTTCAACAAATAATCTATTTCTTCCTTCAATGCCTTCTCCTTCGCGAACGGAATAGAATAGGCTCTCATACAGATTGGGTTTGAGTCTACCAGTTTCATGTCATACTGTAGCAAATTTGTATGTCCTGGTTTATCTGTTAATACATCTGTATGTTCCTCCAGAACCTGTTGAACTCTCTCCCTCTGATTTTTAGTCAGGTGCTTACTGACTTTTACTTGTGCCGCTGTTTCACAAGGATGTAATGGGTATTCATGGC
>JAMPIV010023224.1:510000-539918 GCA_024509875.1 Oreohelix idahoensis | reverse complement strand
CCGGCAAGCCATAGCACCGGACAAGTATATAGACTGTGTCACAGATGAAAATAGTGCAGCAGTGATCTTGCACTTTTGCCCCTCCCCATCTAGTTTATTTTTTGCTACAGGAACGCCGGATTCACAAGTGCAATTAACACGTGAGCGGTTTGGCAATTAAGCACGGTGGAACACACAGAGAGAGCGCGGAGCATGGCGTAATAGATTCTTTGATCAGAGGCGATGTTAAGTCTGAGACGGACCTTGGATTGTAAAACTTTCAGGGGAATTAATTGCGTAGCTGATATTCGCCAAGGCGGAGATGATGAAAGTCAAGCCAGAGAGGTTGTCGGCGGCAGAGGTGGTAAAATTACCTTTGATTCAAGAATCGAACGGCAAATGGGCTAGGGTCTGGAAGTAGGTGTGACTTTCGCATTAAAGAGCGATAGAACGGAATTTACGGATATATACCATGTCTCTCCGATAGCCATGATCAGTTGTTCAGAACTCTATCTGAAATTCACTAGCTCGATATCTTATATTTCTCGTACAGAGTGAAAATTATTAGATTTTCGTGGAGTGTTTCATTTTTCTGATTGCGGTAATTTATATACTAGCCTTTAAGTGATTTAGTGTGTTTACAGTTTCCATTATATTTCACTGAGATTTTCTGTGCTAATTAAATAACTTATAGCTAAATCTTTTTCAGCCGTAAACTGAAATTAATTACTCGCTATTTCCCAGTAAGAGATATTTTAAATTGACTAGTACATATGTAGTGAAATTAACAGAGATACAACGGTAAAATACCTCCAAAGATAACATGTAAGGATAAAAACATAATGCGTAGGCTGCGAATAGTACATGATCGCCTAGACCGCGGGTCATCATCCTCCATAAAAATTGACTTACTAGACAGGAGGGGAACGGAGGATCAAAAAGGAAAAAAATATGACTGGAAAGATTGCGTGAGACTAGAAAGGCTAAGGAGACGCAATTTTGGGGGAAACGGAGAAAAGTCACGTTTCCCAAGTTGACATAAAAAGTAAGCAACTCGACAGAAGGGACCATAGATATGTTACGCCACAGTCATTTATTGGACGCTTTTGCGCGATACCAAGCCCTTGATTTGAATTCAGCGGCTAAACGCAGATGTTCGAAATATTACAAAATTTAAAAAGTACTTTTTTCTTAATATTAATGTTAGGAATATAAAAATTAGCTGGCCGGATGGCCCATTCTGAGCAGTGAACTAATATGTTCTTAATTTTACAAACGGATAGATAATATTGAAGATAATGACAAAAGACAGTGTAGTTTACATCAACGACAGACTGTATTGAATAAAAAGTGTCGCTATTTGCACACAAAATCACGACCTTGAGACGCAGGTGTTCAAATCTACGTAGTATGGAAGAGAGGGACATTGGTGGTAGCTGTGTCTAAATATAACTTTTAACGACAAAAATTTGGAGGGGAGAGAAAGGTTGGTTCAAAAATCAAGTACATTTTTGTAGAAACACAAGTAGAGACGGACAGACCAACAGATAACCATCCATACTTGACTGAAGCATGACTGAAATGACTTTAGGGTAGGAAATTTGAATTTAAAATAAACCTAGGCAGTGATTGGCCACAGACAATCATATTATTAGCGCTCAGAGCGCAAGTGGGGCCAGTCTTCAATAGTTGTTCAGTGATAGACACAGATTTTAAAGTGTGGTGATTTCCATATGAAAGAAAGTGAAAGAAGTTTAGGGACGCCATACTATAGCCAGCAGCTCAGCTGAGTTTTGCTGGCAATTCTGTGTTATTTATTCATAATCTGAGCTGTGAGTTTCTCAGAGCTACAACTACAAGATGAGTGAGCCTCTGGTCTGCTGGACATTCACCAACGCTTTGTAGTTACTAATACCCCATAAAAATTCCCACCATTTTCTGGACACTGTGTAGTCAATATAGACAGGTGTGATGAGGCCACCCCAACAGCACAAACCTTAACTATCCTCCCAAGTAGATGACTACTAGAACATTTTAATAAAACTAACTAGTATAGTACATATATATGTACACTATTGCATTTATGATATAATATTCCATGCATTTCTTTCATAATCTCTAAATCCTTTTAAGTTCTGGTCAACCTAAAAAATTGATCCAGAACAAAATAAATGTAATATAATTCTATCAAAAAATTTTACACACGTGAGTTAGTTCAGTGTATTTTAACATTTATTAATATTATTAGTCTTGTTAAATATCTGTGGGTATATCTATAACCTATTACACCACACTACATATCATAACCCTAGACACTTTACGTAGTCACATTCATAAAAAAAAAAAAAAATTAAGTGTGAGGTCGTAGTGGTAGCAAGAAAGGCCTTCTGACAATTCACAACTACATTTTATCTCAGGAGCCTTCACAGCTGGCCTCATACAATTACATTTAGTAAGTAATATCACCATCATACAATACCATCAAACCCACTACATACATTGGGGTCTTGTCCAGGGATAATTAGCCCAACAGTAATTTTAGGATCTCCTGGTGGGAGAAATAAAATTATAGGAACAAAATTGTAAAATTCCCTTTAAAATTAAAAGTGTCCCTGCAGATAAAAGTTGGTGAATCTTCACAGCCAGTAATAATTAATTAGTTAACTGGTTAGTTAGAATTAGTTAGACTATAGTCATAAGAAGTACTTAGTGTATTTACTGGTTAGAGAATTAGCTTGTATATTATTATATTGTCTAAAAAGTATGGCGGAGCTGGCAAAATTTAGATCAGCTGCTGTGCTCACCGCGAAGGAGATGGGAATGGATGGTCAGATTTTAATTCAATACGTAACGGCTGAATGTGATAAATATATTGAACGGGAAGAAAGGAGATTAGAAAAAGAGGCTGAAAGAAAATTAGAGTCTGAAAGGTTAACTGAAGAGAAGAGGTTACAAATTGAGGCTGATAGAGACATTAAGAGGCTGCAGATTGAGGCAGAAGAAAAACGACAGCAAAGGGAGGCAGAAGATAAAAAGGCCGAAAGGGAGGCAGAAGATAAAAAGGCCGAAAGGGAGGCAGAAGATAAAAAGGCCGAAAGGGAGGCAGAAGATAGAAGGTTGCAAAGGGAGCACGAATTACGACTAAGGGAGCTGGAATTACAAGGCCAGGCTCCTGAAAATGGTGCCAGCCCTTTTGCCTCAGATGCTACGCCCAGTCTGGGAGCCTCAAACTCAGCTATGGGGTTTCATTTAGACCATTTTGTTGAGAAAGACGATGACATAGAAGGGTACCTAGGACGTTTTGAGTTATTAGCTACTACATATGGGTTAGAGAGAGAGAGGTGGAGTTTAAAGCTATCACAGGGATTGAGGGGTACTTCTTATGAAGTATTTGCCAAAATGAACAGGGAAGACCAAGACAATTATGACATGTTAAAGCAGGCTTTGTTATTAAGGTACGAGAAGAATGGTGAATTTTATCGTAAGAAATTTAGAAATGCCAAACTGTTGTCTGGGGAGACATACCACCAATTCTCTGCCAGACTAGAAACCTATTTGGAGAAATGGACGGCTCTGGGGAGGACCCAAGATCTTAAAGAAATGATCATGATTGAGCAATTGAGAGAGTCCATGGCTCCAGACATGAGAAAATTTCTCATGGAACAAGGTGCAGAGAAGTTGGGGGAAATTTTAAATGTTGCTGAGAGGTATCAGGCAGCTCAGGCAGAGGTAAGTGGTGCTAAAAAGAAGCACATAGACAATTTTAAAGCTCCACAGCAATTTAATAAATTGGATAATAGAGAGCAGGGAAATAAAGGTAGGACAAACTTTGAGCGGCCAAGAAATGACTATCGCGACAGAAACTCACAGTTCAATGACCAAAAGTTCAATGAAAGAAAACCGTTGAACCAAGGAAAAAGATGGTGTAAATGGTGCAAGAAGGATAACCATAACACCGAATTTTGTAGAAGGAAACCTTCAAACATTGCTGCAATGAAGTCGGGGACGCAAAGATTAAAGGTTAATCCTAAGGGACAACAGGAACCTTATCACCCCCCAGTTTGTGAGGATGTTATTTGTAATGGGGCCACCATAAGGTGCCTTTATGATACAGGTTTGGATTATGATTCAGTTGTGAAGTCTAGCCTAGTGGACCCAAGTCAGTATACCACAGAAACAGTGGAAATACAAGGGGCGACTAAGGACATACCACTCATGACACTTCCCATCGCAAGGATAACGGTGAAAACTCACTATGTGGAAGGAGAAATCAGAGCAGCAGTGATAGATGAACCAATCTACCCTCTGATATTGGGGTGTAGATACGTCTTCTTGGGGAATCCCGAGAAACCTGTGATCATGGCGACAGTGCAGACCAGGTCACAGAAGAAGGAGGAAGTAGGTGAACCTATAAATGCTCATCCAGAGGAGATGAGGAAGGCGCAGGCTGAGGATAGGACACTCAAGCCCTGTTTTAAAAAATTGCCCAAATGCCACACACCTCCGAGCAAGGGGGAATATTTCATGAAGAACAAACTCTTATACAGGAAGGCCGGAACTGGAACAAATGGTCACAACCAGCTGGTTCTTCCCACTTCATATAGAGATAAAGTGATGGAACTCGGGCATGCGATTCCCTTCAGTGGTCACATGGGGATCAGCGCCACAGGACAGCGTATAGCTTGTCATTACTTCTGGCCAGGGATAACGGAGGATATAAAAAGATATGTCAAATCCTGCCCAGAATGTCAAAGGGTAGCTCCAAAGCACTGGACTGCTCCTGCAACTCTAGGGGAAATGCCCATAGTGGGAACACCTTTTGAGAGGGTTGCAGTGGATATTGTAGGACCTCTCACTCGGACCAAGAGGAGGAACAGTTACATCCTTACTCTGGTGGACACTTGTTCTATGTGGGGAGAGGCGGTAGCCCTGCCATCAATTGATTCAAAACATGTAGCAGAGGCACTACTTACAATATTTACCCGATTAGGATTCCCGCATCAAATCTTGACGGATAATGGTTCTCAGTTCAAGGGGAAACTAACGGAGGAAGTTTTTAAGCTATTTCAAGCCAGACACTTTCATTGTAGTCCGTACCATCCACAAGGGAACGGCCAGGTAGAGAGGTTCAACGGGACTCTCATTTCTATCCTGAGAAAGCTGGCACACGAAAAACCGGATCTGTGGGATCAATTCCTGCCCGCCGCATTGTTTGCTTACCGGGAGGTACCACATAGTTCAACCGGGATGGCTCCCGCAACTCTGCTATTTGGGAGGCCAATAAAAGGTCCATTAGAAGCTCTATTAAGGACCTGGACAGATGAGAAGGCGGAAGAGACTGTTACCTCATCGTATCAATACGTGAACGAACTGACCACTCGTTTGAAAGCTGGATGGAAACTGGCAAATGATAATTTGAAGCAAGCCAGGAAGAAACATGCAGCATATTTTAATAGGAAGGCAAAGGACAGGGAACTGGCAGTCGGAGAGAAGGTGCTGCTTCTACTACCCGGAAGCCAGAATAAATTACAAATTGGTTGGCAAGGTCCATATACGGTTCTAGAGAAGGTGTCTAGAAAAAACTATAAAATTGACAAAAAGGGGAAGGAGAAAGTTTATCATGTAAACCTGTTAAAGAAGTATCTGGACAGACCACTCCAGGAAAGCACCCCCTTATTGACCTTGGCTATTGCAACCCAGATGCAAAAAGAACCACTCACCTCACATGAATACCCATTACATCCTTGTGAAACAGCAGCACAGGTAAAAGTCAGCAAGCACCTGACTAAAAACCAGAGGGAGAGAGTTCAACAGGTTCTGGAGGAACATACAGATGTATTAACAGATAAACCAGGCCATACAAATTTGCTACAGTATGACATGAAACTGGTAGACGCAAACCCAATCTGTATGAGAGCCTATTCTATTCCGTTCGCGAAGGAGAAGGCATTGAAGGAAGAAATAGAGTATTTGTTGAAGGAGGGGATTATTTCGCACAGTGAATCATCTTTTAGTTCTAGTGTCGTTTTGTTGAGAAAACCGTCTGGGGAACACAGACTGTGCATAGATTACAGGAAACTGAATGCTGTCACAGAAGGACAAGTGGATCCATTACCAGACACAAAACAGTTATTTGCCAGACTGAACAAGGCAAAATACTTTTCAAAGGTGGATCTTAGTAAAGGCTATTACCAGATCCCAGTGAAGCCTGAAGTGAGACCTTATTTGGCTTTTAGCACTTCGGATGGACATTATGAATTCAATATGCTACCATTCGGACTGAAAAATGCTCCGAGTGTGTTTTCAAGGATGATGCGCAAATTGTTGGATCCCCTGAATAACCCATGTATCACAAATTTCATGGATGATATTCTCGTCGCCACAGAGACATTTGAAGAACACATTGAAGCTCTGGAGATGTTGTTTGATAGACTTCGGGAGGCGAACTTAACTGCTAGGCCAACAAAATGTTGTATTGGATGTAAAGAGTTGGAATTCTTGGGACACACTGTATATCAGGGTAATATGACCCCTGATCCTAAGAATTTGGAAAAACTGCAGAGAGCACCTAGGCCACAAACAAAAAAGGACGTGCGATCATTTGTGTCGTTATGCGGATTTTATCAGAAATACATCAAAAATTTTAACGCTATTTGTGCTCCTCTGACTGATCTGACTCGCAAGGGACTTCCAGATAAAATTATTTGGACTGCACAATGTGAACTAGCGTTCCAAGAGTTAAAGGAAAAACTCACTAGCAAGCCTATTCTCAAACTGCCTGATTTGACACAGGACTTTGTCTTAAGAACCGATGCAAGTAATGTAGGACTCGGAGGGGCTTTGTTGCAAAGATCAGCTTCACCTGATGGGGAACTTAAACCAGTCGCTTATGCAAGCCGCAAATTGAATAAGGCGGAACAAGGATACTCCACAAGCGAAAAGAATGTTTAGCATTAATCTGGGCAATAAAGAAGTTTCAAATCTATCTGTATGGTAGGACTTTTGTGGTGGAAACGGACCATCAGCCTCTCGTATTCTTATCTCAGGCTAAGCATGAAAACGCAAGATTGCTGAGGTGGTCTTTATTGCTTCAACCTTATCAGTTCAGTATCCAATATATCCCAGGCAAATTGAATGTCGGTGCAGATTTCCTCAGTCGGCACCCCTGTGATCAAAATTAGAGTAGTGCCAGACGTGAGGAGTAATTTTACCTATGTGTATCGCTGGTTTTGGAACTTGCCATAGGCATGTTTTCAAGTGGGGAGATGTGTAGTGAAATTAACAGAGATACAACGGTAAAATACCTCCAAAGATAACATGTAAGGATACAAACATAATGCGTAGGCTGCGAATAGTACATGATCGCCTAGACCGCGGGTCATCATCCTCCATAAAAATTGACTTGCTAGACAGGAGGGGAACGGCGGATCAAAAAGGAAAAAAAATATGACTGGAAAGATTGCGTGAGACTAGAAAGGCTAAGGAGACGCAATTCGGGAGGGGGGGGGGGGAAACGGAGAAAAGTCACGTTTCCCAAGTTGACATAAAAAAGTAAGCAACTCGACAGAAGGGACCATAGATATGTTACGCCACAGTCATTTATTGGACGCTTTTGCGCGATACCAAGCCCTTGATTTGAATTCAGCGGCTAAACGCAGATGTTCGAAATATTACAAAATTTAAAAAGTACTTTTTTTCTTAATATTAATGTTAGGAATATAAAAATTAGCTGGCCGGATGGCCCATTCTGAGCAGTGAACTAATATGTTCTTAATTTTACAAACGGATAGATAATATTGAAGATAATGACAAAAGACAGTGTAGTTTACATCAACGACAGACTGTATTGAATAAAAAGTGTCGCTATTTGCACACAAAATCACGACCTTGAGACGCAGGTGTTCAAATCTACGTAGTATGGAAGAGAGGGACATTGGTGGTAGCTGTGTCTAAATATAACTTTTAACGACAAAAATTTGGAGGGGAGAGAAAGGTTGGTTCAAAAATCAAGTACATTTTTGTAGAAACACAAGTAGAGACGGACAGACCAACAGATAACCATCCATACTTGACTGAAGCATGACTGAAATGACTTTAGGGTAGGAAATTTGAATTTAAAATAAACCTAGGCAGTGATTGGCCACAGACAATCATATTATTAGCGCTCAGAGCGCAAGTGGGGCCAGTCTTCAATAGTTGTTCAGTGATAGACACAGATTTTAAAGTGTGGTGATTTCCATATGAAAGAAAGTGAAAGAAGTTTAGGGACGCCATACTATAGCCAGCAGCTCAGCTGAGTTTTGCTGGCAATTCTGTGTTATTTATTCATAATCTGAGCTGTGAGTTTCTGTTGTCAACAAAGCAGTGGGGTCCAAATGGGGCAGTGATGCGCAATACAAGACTCAACATGTCTCTTAGCCTCTCCTGCCCAAGTCTACCTCACCTACTCGTGGTGGACCCCGTTATACCCAGTAATCTTGCCGAAGGTTGGGTATCAACCCCAGCGGGAGGCAAGATGGGACAGCAAACGAGGTAAAGGCAAAATCAAATCCCCCAGCCAGAGGGGGAGGCATGAGCACACTCTGCCTTAAGAAACAGGTGCTGAAGTCAGATGTACCAGGCCAGGAGGCGCACCAGCAACCATGGTACCATGCAACCCGCTTTGGTTTAATATGTCTACACAACAGATGTCAAAAAATTATCGTTATGGTGCTCGCCCTGTGAAGTCCCTCCAGGCAGGAGCAGTGCCGGATTCTGAGCCTCGACAGAATCCACCCTCAGCTACTGGAGGTCTCCTTAGTCCGCCAAATGGAGCCAGGAGGCGGAAGGAGAAAGTAACTGGCCAACCAGATAAGACGACGGCCCCTCTGAATGTCATGCATTGGAATGCAGAGGGAGTCAACAACAAAAAGACTGAACTAGAGAATACCCTATTTCGGAAAGAAATTAGCATATGCTGCATACAAGAAACCCACCTACAGGAAGGAAAACATTTTAAGATACGGGGCTATCAATGCTTCAGAGTTGACAGAAAAGATCGGAAGAAGGGTGGCATACTAACACTGATAAGGAATAACCTCAACGCTATAGAATCCAAGACATATAAAGAAGGTGCAGAATACCAAGTAATCCATCTAAAACATAACACTCTGGAACTGGATCTCCTAAACTTCTACTGCCCCAATGACATACCACTGAACATGACTAGCATAGATGTCCCCATTGGCAACTTCATAGCGGTGGGAGACTTCAACAGCCATTCCCAAAGCTGGGGATACAACCAGCTAGATAGAAGGGGCGAAGAGATAGAAAACTGGCAAGACGACAATAACCTAACCCTTCTAAACAACCCTAATGATCCTCCAACCTTTTACTCCAGAAGATGGCATAGCACCTCTACTCCAGACCTGGCATTCTGCACACCTGATTTGGCTGGGATAGTGGAAAGGGAAATAGGAGAACAACTCGGTGGAAGTGATCATCGTCCTGTATTCATCAAAATTAATAGAACAATTAATACAAGTCCAAGTCAGCCAAGATGGAATTATAAAAAAAGCAAATTGGTCCATTTATCAACACAGAGCAAATCTGCTTACAAAAGATATTAAGGTACTAGACAGAGACATTAACAGAGTCATCTGGGATTTTAATAATGGAGTACTCAAGGCAGCAAAGGAGACAATACCGAGAGGAGCGAGGAAGAACTATGTACCATATTGGTCCAACACACTACAAAACCTACATGAAGATATGAATGAAGCAAGGCACACTGCAGAGGTACAACCATCCCAACAGAACCATATCATGCTACAAAAGGCAAAAGCAAAATTCATTAAAGGAAAGCTAGAAGCCCAGAGGAGAAGCTGGAGGGAAAAAACATATAAACTAAACCTTGAAAAGGAAGGGAGAAAGTTGTGGAAACTCACTAAACAATTGAATGACGATAACAATTCTCAACGACAAACCATTACACTAGACGATGCAGGGAAAACTATATACCGGCAAACAAGCAGCAGACATATTTGCGGAATCCTACAGAAATGAAAGTAACATCTCCGTCAATTTACGCAGACAACGAGACATTCGTCAAGAAATAATCCACACTAGAACTAATGGAAACAGTCCGGACGTTATGTCCAAACCTTTCAATATGGACGAGTTAAAAACAGCCGTGTGGAAACTTAAAGACAGGAAATCACCAGGCCCGGATGGTATAACCAACGAAATGCTAAAACACCTAGGATATACAGCAATGAGCAAACTGTTGCAAATATACAACTACAGTTGGATGACAGGCAGTGTGCCACAGATATGGAGAGAGGCGCTCATGTGTCCCATCATAAAGAAAGGAAAAGACAACAGGAAGGCCACCAGCTACAGACCAATAAGCCTAACAAGCTGTGTATGTAAGACAATGGAGAGGATGATCAACAGAAGATTGAAATGGTACTTGGAATCCGAGAAAATTTTTAGTGCCAGAACAAGCAGGGTTTAGAGAGTGCAGCAGCACAGAAGACCAAATCACATACCTGTCACAGATCGTTGAAGATGCCTTCCAAGAAAAGAGAAAAGTCTTTACCCTATGGATAGATCTCCAAAAAGCTTTTGACAAAGTATGGAAAGACGGGTTAATAGTAAAACTGCAAAGGAACGGAATCAAGGGTAATATGAGAAAATGGATCCAGTCGTTCCTACACAATCGGAAAGCAAGAGTCACTATGGAAGGTCACAACAGCAAGAAAATCCTCCTAAAACATGGAGTTCCTCAAGGCTCAGTATTGTCTCCCACCCTGTTCCTTGTATTCATCAATGACCTCATCCACGATCTGCCACAAGGTGTGAGAGCTGCCCTATACGCTGACGACTTGGTGGTGTGGTGTGTAGAAGAACATCTAACTATCGCTAATAAGCGAATACAAAGGGCAGCAGACAACATAGCAGCATGGGCAGAGAAATGGATGGTGCAGATCAACGCTGAAAAATCATCAACAACACTTTTCACGCTCTCCAACAAAGACAAAGCAGGAGAGATACGACTTGGAAATATACATGTCCAAACAGATGAGGAACCGGTGTACTTGGGCATTACATTAGATAAGAGAATGACATGGAGGCACCACATCGAGAGAACAGAGGCTAAAGCGAGAAGAAAAACTTTCCATACTGAGGAAAATAGCTGGATCAAGTTGGGGAGCTAACGAAACAACACTAAAGAAAGTGTATACAGGTGCAATAAGACCTATATTAGAGTACGGATCAGCAGCATGGTCTACAGCAGCCAAATCACACCTACAAGCCTTAGATAAAGTACAAAATCAAGCGCTTAGGTTGATCACGGGTGCCATGAAGACCACACCAATAAATGAAATGGAAAAAATCACAGGCATTCCACCTTTATTATACAGACGAGACACTAAGACCCTGATCCAAGCAGAAAAGTACAAGAACATGCCCGCACATCCAATGAAAACTAGATTTGGAGATTTAGCCAGTGGGAGGTTGAAGAGAAGCAGTTTTGTGCATCGGTCCAAAAAACTAATTAGAACATACAAGGATGAACTACCAGACATCACTAAGGAAATAACTCCCACACTCCTCCCAACCCCATGGGAACAACATCAAAATTTCAGTATTAAGACCTCCATAACTACCACCTGCCCCATGGGAGAGCTAAATACTCTCCAAAGGAAAATAGCAGCATGTGACATGATTGAAGAACTATACCCCAGAGAAGCATGGATCCAAGTATATACTGATGGATCTGCAACCAGAGCAGTGAAGAACGGAGGCGCAGGAGTTTATGTGGTCTATCCAGACAAAGAAAATGAATCCACCTGTTCACCTACTGGAATATTCTGTTCAAACTATGCTGCTGAAGTACAGGCCATAAGCATTGCTGCAGGAATAATAAATAACACAATAAGCCAATGTCAGCAGGTTGTATTCCTTACCGATGCAATGTCAGTTCAGCAAGCCCTCAACAGTGATAAACTGCCAGAATTAAACAAAGTCCTATGCGAAGTAAATATCAAAAGAAGGGTAGTGCTACAGTGGATACCATCACACTGTGGCATACCAGGAAATGAGAGAGCAGATATGTTAGCAAAAGAGGGAGCAACACAGGAACAAAAAGAACAAACAATCACATTCCAGGAAAAGAAGACCCTTATCAAGGCCATCAGGAAAATTGATCAACAAAGAGACAACTATCAATATCTTGATCGAGCAAAACAGGTGATCCTGTTCCGTATGAGAACAGGACACAACAGACTGAACAGTCACTTATACAGACTGAGATTGGTCCCATCACCCCTATGTACGTGTGGACAGGCAGCACAGACAGCCGAACACATCCTGCAAGACTGCCACATGCTTAGCCAATTGCGAACTGAACATTGGCCCACAGAGACGCACATCCACACAAAGCTGTTTGGGAGTCTTGAAGAACTTTCAACCACAGCAACATACATCCAGAAAACCGGACTTCTTGTGTAGACATTTCTAAACAACAGCGAACGAGAAGAAGAAGAAGAAGAAGAACTGATGAGGCCACCCCAACAGCACAAACCTTAAACTATCCTCCCAAGTAGATGACTACTAGAACATTTTAATAAAACTAACTAGTATAGTACATATATATGTACACTATTGCATTTATGATATAATATTCCATGCATTTCTTTCATAATCTCTAAATCCTTTTAAGTTCTGGTCAACCTAAAAAATTGATCCAGAACAAAATAAATGTAATATAATTCTATCAAAAAATTTTACACACGTGGTTAGTTCAGTGTATTTTAACATTTATTAATATTATTAGTCTTGTTAAATATCTGTGGGTATATCTATAACCTATTACACCACACTACATATCATAACCCTAGACACTTTACGTAGTCACATTCATAAAAAAAAAAAATTAAGTGTGAGGTCGTAGTGGTAGCAAGAAAGGCCTTCTGACAATTCACAACTACATTTTATCTCAGGAGCCTTCACAGCTGGCCTCATACAATTACATTTAGTAATATCACCATCATACAATACCATCAAACCCACTACAACATACATTAAATAACTGTCTACTGACGGTATATTATTTACTTCTATCCATTTTATGTAATTTTTTAAACGACTAGTATTTATATCACGCGTTAAACAACGATAGGATAAGCTAGACACGTGTGTTTTAAATCTAATTTATAACAGAGTGGTGAAGAGTTCCTATTTTAAAACGTGTTAGATATGATATTGATAATTTGGTTAAATGTTTATATTTTCTTTCCTAAAAAAATCTAGGCTGATCAACCTGAGTACTAGCGGTTTTTTTATGGCCATATGAACTTATGATCATACGAACTTATAATATTATAAGCATCCAGGGATATTTAATATTGATGAGTTTCTTGCTGTGACCTGTGTGGTCCAATTTTCCTCATTTTCATGAGAGAAACCAGAATAGAACCATTAAATTATAATATTAACTGGACCAGAACTATTACCAGATTTACTTATATCAATCTCATCAGCCAGCTGTAGCGAAACATATTGTCAGCAACATTTGTGTAACTTAACCTAGCGTCTCAGCCACCTGAGGCTAAACAACCTAGGAACTATATATATGTTCTATTCATCCTACGTCGGCGATCACCACGCATGAACCTTACTCCAACCAACTGAAGGCATAGATAACTTATTGTATCCAGGACAAATTAAATCACCGACTCTAGCGACTCCCGTGAAATTTGCAGTCAGCAACTACGGCGAGTCTGGGGCTGGATTTGGCAAAACTTAAATTTGACACTAAATAGTCGTATTACTTATTGGTGTATTTCCTTGGAATGCCTGCGACAACTACTGGGGTAAGCAAAAGTCTGAAAGTGGCCACTGAATGGGTGTGAATTGAATGAATGGAGAAAGAAACTTATGTCTTTTGTTAACATCATATACTTATGTGGTTTCTTCTTTCTTTTTTTTAATCTCACTAATCTGAGTAGTCAAGGGATAGATTACATTAGGAACCTAGTCTTTTCCCATACTGACTATTTCATAACTTAGTGTTAACTTTTGATCTTTTGGGTTAATTAATCTCTGTTGGGATCGTCTTTTATTTTCCTTTACCAGAGGGGGAGAACCTATTTTATTAATTTCTTCTTTTGCAATTTTGTCTGTAAACCATAATCTAGTAATGTATATGCTTATTGTTGTGATCTTCTATTGATAATAAACTTTATTAAACCTTTAGTTATCGTGTCGGTCAACGCCTATCCATTATATGGTATTCATAGTTTGTTTTTCACGTTCGTGCGTATTTGTCACAGAATCGTGTGCATTTGAGTGTAGTGTAACTTGTATTTCATACAAGGAGAGAAAGTGCGTCTGATTTAAATATCGTCGTCCAGATAGGCTGGATTAGATAAATTATTCTATCCAGAGACTGTCCTTTCTCTTACACGATCACCTCGTGATAAAACTACGTCTTACCCATTACTTTCACATTGTCATCACTATCACCTCTGCTCAGACAGGACTATAAACATCCATTACCTATCTGATAAAATCTACGACAGACTGGTGCATCATAGTAACCAGTCAGAGCCTGAGACAGTTATCTTAGTGACCAGAGTCAAAACTACATAAGGCGTACTCACTTGAGGTGTGGAGCAACCTGGCGCATCCCCTATTGTGAGAACAAAAGCCTTTGACTCCTACGTTGTGACAAGTGCATAACCGTACATACACCTACTACCTACCAGGGCCACCAGCAAACCAGCGCTGACCCCTGCCACGTATTATATTGTGGTTTTATCCACAACAAGTGAGTCTCGAATTAGTTTTTTCCAAAGCTTCGAATCCATATTTTATTTCGATAGGATTCCACAGAATTTAAACATGCCTTATCACGACTTCTATAAGTAATAAGCCTTTTGCCATCGAGGCTAAAGCTGGCAGTATTGCCCTACCAGAAATGTGCTGTTTATTTGCCAGCATAAAAACCAAATAAATAAAGCAAAATTTGATATAAATATTTGAACTCGTCTAATATTCTCCTTTTAAAATTTTCCTGGACTTTGTTGGAATTGCTGTAAAAAATCAAACCTTCAATACTGGTACTACCAACTGCAAGCTTTTACGAGTACACTTTACTACCTGGGTTTTTCCTCACTTCTGGAAGTAACAACTCGGGTGTATAACCAGTTATCCACAGAAGTATTCCAAGTAAAGAAAGTGTCGCGGTTATATCCTTTTGTTTAATTCAAGGGAAGTAATAATAGTAAGCCCGGTCACAGAACAAATACTTCGCCCAACCCCTAATAAGAGGAGCGCCCATGCTCCGTTTACACCAGTTCTCTTTACCAAACTACGTCGTCCCTTATTAGTGAGGACCTCTACAGTAGTAGTGGGCCATTACCCAAAAGGTGGATTATTTCCTCATCAGTTGTTTATCTTGAGTGTTGCTATTGCAACCCCCAATTTCCTGGATTTACAGCAGAGTGCAGTAATCATGGATAAAATCAGCAATTACCCTGGAGAAGATAGGGTCAAAATTTCTCCATCGGCTAACCGTGATCCCAGTGAAGCAGCAACGCACACGTGCCAACGAAGAATGATTTCGGGGTAGAGTGCATTCAAATTAATTGAGGGGAGGATAAATTGTTTAAGAACTTGTGTACCTAAGTATCGAGTGAAGTGATTAGCAGTGTTGCTGACAGGGACAAGTCAGCGGGATTGTGTTTGAGTAGGTACAGTTCTTTATTTCAGGTTTTTTCCAGCAAAGGATTATTAATTTTCTATCCACCCCAAAATTGTGGGAGCGTGGAACCTATGGGGGTTTTTTTCCGGGAGGGTTCCTAACAATTTTTCTACTAACCTTTGGTTAGAGTGTCTCGTACATTTAATACCTGCTTATTACTGAAGTTATTGTGTTGTAATGATTGATTTCAGGCTTATTTTTCCAGAGTCTTTTATGTTGTTAATAAAATATATGTAATTTCTTTTTACGGATTAGATTTCCTTTCCTATCTGTACCTGTATTCTTTAACGTGTACTCGTACTGTGGTATGTGGACAAACTGTAGTGTAATACAACCTTATCTCCTAAGTAGAGCAAGAGGCAGTGTGGCAGTAGTTGAATAAAAGGTCACTGAGTGGCGAGGGAAGAGTCAGTATAGGTTCTCACCCTCTATAACTATAAATCACACTATCCACTATCAACACAATTTCTCGTCTATCATCTCAGATCTCTCTCAGATTTCGTCTTGTCTCTGACATCACACAGACTTGGTTCTCGTCAGACAGACTCTTACATCAACCACCCGTGACACGGACTTAGCTTACAAACTTTACAAGTCATATATTTTATCCTTTTTCGTTAAATTTAGAAAAAATGCGTTGGTTTCTGTTACGTAAGTTTTCTAAACCAGGATTCCTAACAAGGAAACTTTGAATAATACTCAGCTTTGTAGAGTTCTTACTTAAATAAACAAGTGCGTTGCAACTGTTATGCAAATTTTTTAAATCAGGATTCCTGACAAGGACAGTTTAATCAATATCCAGCTATGTAAAGTTGTTACACCCAATTTCGTCTACACAAAAGCCTTCATTTAAATTTTTTGTGCTAGGAGGATACGCCTCTAATGTGGATTACTTCAACTAGTCGGTTCGTGCGGATTTTTGTGAACGTGTGTTTTTTTTTCTTAATAAGTGGATTTTTCTACTTAATTTTTTCAATAATCCAAATGGAAGTTCAAGACATCACACTAAACATGGATAACGTCCTGGAAGATGGATCACTACACAGACCCGGTACCCTAGTTTTAACAACATCCGGCTCACAAGCCGCGAGAGCGTCTTACTCTCTGATTGCACTGACAAACAACATTTTTCTTTCTTATATAAGAATAAGTGTTCTTAAGTCAGTTTCTTGCGCTGATTTCAAATCTGACATCCGTTTATCTCTATCACATCGGGTTCTTAAGATATTTGTGAATAAATATATTTTTTGGGAAACCGTTATTTGCTCCGTTTCATTTTTACTATATAACTTATTAAAAATTAATAAAATGCAAAATAATTCTACTTTTTATACTGCTAAAAGATGCATGACATATGTTACGCTATTTTTCAAATAGTTACTGTATTTTGAAATAATTTTGAGCAAAATATGGCTTCTAGAAGTTGTAGAAATTCGGCTGATCTGTTCTGTTACATGTGCGGATATTTTACCGATCGTGTTCACCAGAAAAACTTTACACCATTACTAAAGAAAGCATATGAACTTTATTTCGATTCGAAAGTTGATGATGCAAATAAATCTTGGAAGCCAAATGCTGTTTGTTCGACTTGTGCAAATACATTGGCAGGTTCGTTACGAAAATCGCCGAAGCATAAGTCGATGCCTTTTGGAGTGCCAGTAATATGGCGTGAACCGACAAATCACGCTACTGATTGTTACTTCTGCTTGACAAATATCCATGGTTTCACTTTTAAAACTAGAAAGTCTGTGGTTTATCCAATATTGAATCGGTTTCGAAACCAGTGCCTCATGATCCAATCACGTGTCTGACCCCAGTTCCACCAGAACAATATCCGTTGGACGTGAATGAACCATCAGAAATTGATAGTTTACCTGCTTTAGAAACTAATTCTGACTCGGATTATATACCGGTGAATGATGGTGTTCACTTATTGACCATTCAGAACTTTCAGATCTAATACATGATCTCGCTCTTACCAAAGGACAAGCGGAATTACTCGGTTCGCGACTCAAAGAATGGAATCTTTTAGCGCCCAATACTCCGATATCTAAATTTCGTCATAGACACAGAGAATTTGTTCAAAACTTTGAGATGGATGATGACATTTGCTATTGCAAAGAAGTAAACGGTCTAATGGTGCACCTCGGTCATGAGCACATAGTCAACGAATGGCGACTTTTCATCGACACTTCCAAGACTAGTCTAAAAGCCGTGTTATTGCATAACGGAAATTTATTTTCATCAATTCCAGTCGCCTACTCTGTTCATATGAAAGAAACTTATGACAATATGGCTATACGTTTGGCAAAAATAAAGTACAATGACTACCAATGGCGGATTTGTGGAGACCTAAAGGTCATTGCAATTCTCACGGGCATGCAGACTGGGTATACTAAATTTTGTTGCTTCCTATGTGAATGGGACAGCCGCAACAGACAGGAACATTATGCAAGAAAGGTGTAGCCTATCAGGGATCGTATGCAGCTCGGGCATAAAAATGTAATACACGAACCATTAGTTAATAAAGACAGCATCATTTTACCACCGATACATAAAAGTTGGGGCTCATGAAGAATTTCGTAAAAGAGTTAGATAAAACGAGCAAAGCTTTCACTTATCTTCGAGAAAAGTTTCCGCAAGTTAGCGATGCAACGATAAAGGAAGGTATCTTTGTAGGACCTCAGATTAGGAAAGTTATTGCAGACAAACAATTCGAGAACTTGTTACATGGTAGTGAACTTCGCGCATGGATGGCATTCAAATCGATCGTCGATAACTTTCTGGGAAATCACAAATCTGTCGACTATGTGCATATTGTTAAGCAGTGCATAGATGCATACAGAATTATGGGCTGTAACATGTCCCTCAAAATCCATTTGCTCAATTCGCATCATGACTTTTTCCCTGACAACCTTGGCGAAGTCAGCGATGAACATGGAGAACGATTCCATCAAGATATCGCCGTAATGGAGTCACGTTATCAAGGACGGTGGAGTGTGACCATGCTTGCCGATT
Source organism: Oreohelix idahoensis (assembly GCA_024509875.1). Taxonomy (NCBI): domain Eukaryota; kingdom Metazoa; phylum Mollusca; class Gastropoda; order Stylommatophora; family Oreohelicidae; genus Oreohelix; species Oreohelix idahoensis. The sequence goes on along the minus strand of JAMPIV010023224.1, from coordinate 521,170 downwards.
ATTGTTGGATGCTTCATCGCGATGTACCACATGCCATTCACCGACGAAAGTCGACTGCAAAGAAATTCAAGCCTACATAACTGTTATACTTCTTGTACGAATGATGTTGTAATACTGTATGCGTTGTTAAAAACCTTCAATTGCGTATTTCTAGAGATCCCGACCTGATAGAGAAAAACGGTTTGCAGATTTAAAAACAGCGCATTAAAATTGACCAGAAAAACATAGAAATGTTAGAGAAAGAAAAAAAAAATTTTTTTTTGTTAGCCAGTGTTGCTAGCATTTTGGCTGGACCGGCAGGGGTCGGCGCAAACAACATTGCAGCCCTAAATAGATTCGCCAACCCACTGAAATGGTATGCGACCGTCGGCGCATATAACACATTATCTAAACCTGCATGGGAAAAAATTTGAATGGGTCAACCCCAAAATGTCAATAATCATCGAGCACCAGGAGAAGGAAAATCCAAGGGGGTGCTACACTGGCTGCCCGCAACGATAAAAAAGGAAGCGGTTCTCTCTATCGTCACATCCATTACGGGCGACAAAGAGGCCGAAGCCTTTCCATTACGAAATGCCACAGACACGTGGGCTTTCATGTGTAACCCGACCAGAAACATCCCGCACTATATCAACATGAGGCTACAGTCGCAAGGACATGAGAGAAACCTAAAAATCTTCGTTACAATGGCTGGCAAGCGTACGCCATGCGCGATATGGGGTTTGGACAGTCATTGGGTCAACCAATGCCCGAAAAAGAAACCACAGGCAGCAACTAGAAGCACAGTTCCTGACAAGGAACAACCTGCAAAATCAGCACCACCAACATCAGCTGCACCATCGACGCAAAACACCCCCCAGATAGCCAATGACTTGCCACAAAACACAAAGAACATGACTTTACCAGAATTTGACTCAGAAGACATGAACAATGACAACTTTACAGTCTACATCAATAAAATGAAACAAAACAAAAAGAAACCGAAACAGATTAAAGTCAGAAGTACAACACAGACATCACCCCAATCAACTCTGGAGGATACCAACACCACTACCGACATCAACAACCAACAAAACAACAGCACAAGTGGTTCAGATACAGACACGCCACTCCGAGGAGGCGTCCCTCTTCCTGGGCAGCGCTGACTACAGGTGACTACTACGACCCAATAGTATCAATAGACCTGTAAGGAAACTCACCGGGACAAAATCTAACTTTCTAAAAACGCACAAGGAACTCTTTCCCAAACGTACCGCGCATTACATAGATGACCCAGAGGTACAGAGGGGTAACTCGTGGATGCTTAAAAACATTAAGAACCCTGTGACCACATCAATTTATGTAGATATTAACTCATGTGCATATCGAGGTATAGGATATATGGTGGATACATATCTGCATGTGCAAATGGATATACATAAGTATGTATATACAATTTTATAACTCTCTACTTCTCCAAGACATCCTTTCCATACGCAAGATCTTGATCCTTACCACTTTCCTGCTCTTTGCTTTTCACACACCTTCAAACTACATCCTCTCGTCCAATAGGCCCTTTTGTCACTTATCGTTTTTAACCTTCTTCCCGAGTCCTGTGCATTTCATTTCTTATGCAGCAATGTTCCATGTAACAATCAACCTTCCTGTCACCCACACAAATGCTCAAGTACTTTTCCTCCTTCCCAAAACTGACAACTTTTCTTTGTAGTAGTAAGAGAACTGCATACTCTGTTTTTATTTATGTTTAATCTAAATTTCTTTCAGGACACACTCCTGGTATGTAGATACACAATTGAGTAGATGTTTAGTTAAATACGTATGTATAGGTATGTATATAGGCGTTTGAATGGAAGTTAAGAAGAGAAGGGTTGGTCTCAATGGCGCACTTTTTTGGGCCCCAACGCTATACCCTTTAGTTTAACCTTATTGTCATTAAATATAAACGGATTGTCACATATGAAAATAGTCGCAGCAGTGACCGTCCACATTTGCCCCCCCCCCCCAATCAAGTTTTTTTAGTGAGCTACACGAACGCCTGATTCACTTAACATGTGAGCCGTTTGGCAATTAAGCACGGATGGAACAGAGCGTAGTGCGCATATGGTGAAATCGTTCTTTGATCAGGGAAACACGCGGGCCGGGCCAGGCCAGGCGTTAACAAGAGGCCAGGCGTTAACAGTTTCTTCGAAGAATCAAGGGGCGATCAGTCTGAGATGTACCTGGAATTGTTGCATGTTCAGGGGGAATTAACTTACGTAGCTGATATTCGGCAAGGCGGAGATAATCAAAGATAAGCTAGAGATCGTCGGCCGGCAGAGGTGGCAGAATATCCTTTCATTCAGGAATCGAACGGCAAATTCGCCCGGCCCTGGACGTAGGTGTGACCTTTCGCATTAAGAAGCGAAAATAACGGAATCTATGAATATATACTTTGTCTCTCCTACTGTCTTTATCAGTTGCTCTCAGATTTTTCTGAATTCACTAGCTCGTTATCCTAAGATTTTTCGTACGAGAGTGAATGATTATATTTCGTGGAGTGTTTCATTTCTCTGTTTGCGGTAATTTATATACTAGCCTTTAAGTGATTTGGTGTGTTTAAAGTTTTCATTTATATTTCACTGGGATTTTCTGTGTTAAATGAATAGCATAATCAAACAACTTATAGCAAATTTTTCCAGCTGTAAAGTAAATTTAATTACTCGCAATTTCCCAGTAAGAGATGTTTTAAATTGACTAGTACATACATTAAATAACTGTCTACTGACGGTATATATTATTTACTTCTATCCATTTTTATGTAATTTTATAAATGACTAGTGTTCATATCACGCGTTAAAACGATAGGATAAGCTAGACTTTTGTGTTTAAAATCTAATTTATAACGAAATGGTGAAGAGGTCTTAACTTAACACGTGTTAGATCTATTATTGTTATTATGGTTAAATGTTTATATTTCTTTCCTAAAATATAGGCTGGTCAAAACCTGCGAACTAGCGGTGTAACGGCCATATGAACTTACGTTCTTAGAGTCTTATAATCTATAAGCACCCAGAGATATTTAATATTGATGAGCTTCTTGCTGTGGCCTGTGCGGTCCATTTTTCCTCATTTCATGAGAGAAACGAGAATAGAACCATTAAATTATAATATTAACTGGGCCAGAACTATTACCAGATTTCATTTATATCAATCTCATCAGCCAATTTTGTGGCAACATATATTGTCAGCAACATTTGTGTAACTTAACATAGTGTCTCAGCAACCAGAGGCTAGACAACCCAGAATATATATGTATTATTCATCCTATGTCGGCGTTCACCACGTATGAACCTTACTCAAACCAACTGAAGGCAGAGATACCGTATTTTATCCAGGAAAAATTAAATCACCAACTCCAGCGACTCCCGTGCAATTTGCAGTCCGCAACTATGGCGAGTCTGGGGCTGGATTTGGCAAAACTTAATATGACACTGAGTATTCCTATTACTTATTGGTGTTTATTTCCATGGAATGCCTGCGACAACTACTGGGTAAGCGAATATGAATGTGGCCACAAGTATGAAGGATTGAATGAACTGTAAGAGAGTAACATAATTTTCTGTTGTTACCCCTATCATACAAATCTTTTCTTTTGTTCTCATTAACCTGAGTATTTACGGGATATATTAATTAGGAACTTGTTCTTTGTTTCTTTAATGACTATTCCATACACGTATTGTTAACTTTTGATCTTTCGGGTTAATTAACCTCTGTTGGGATCGTCTTTTTCTTTTCCTTTACCAGAGGGGAAAACCTATTTGATTAACTTTCATTTTGTCTGTAAACCATGATCTATTGATGCATATGATTTATGTTGTAAAGTTCTAGTGATAGTAAACTTAATAAACCTTAAGTTATTGTGTTGGTCAACACCTATCCATATATGTTATCCATAGTTTGTTTTCACGTTTGTGCGTATTTGTCACAGAATTGTGTGCATATGGGTGCAGTGAATGATGTACATTCTAAATATAATACTTACATTTTCAAAGTAGTGTAAATGACCATATAGACATATACACTTTAAAATTAATGTAAGATTTCAAGCTTTAAACCAATGTAAATGTCTATGGGAAAATATTCATATTAACGTTAATGGAAGTTTCAAACTTTTCCATCAGTGTAAATATAGATGGAAACATATTCAACTTATATTGTGAACACTTTTCAATCGGTGGAGATGTATATGTAAAAAGACTCTATCTGTATTATTAACCTTTTCATTTAAATGTCATGTAAAGCTAAAGCTATTCTATTTAAATGTAAAGGAAGTTTTATCCCGAGGGATTAAATTTAATTCTCATCGAGGGTAAAGCCTGAGTTAATTGGGATGGTGGTATGGGAAGATTGGTACCCATAACTATGGGGTGCAATATGCCATACTCAGAAGAGCGTTTCGTTCTATTATTTTACCATAGTTATTAGTGGTACCAGCAGAAAGTACTATCTCTGGAACAAGAAAGGAACAGTGGCCTAAGCTTTAAGACGAAGGACCCACTTGGTAGACTCTCCTTGACATTTCTGGGAAACGAGCTACTCCCGACAAACTTTATCAGAGACGAGCGTGAGCAGTGTGAAAAGAACCAACCCATAAGAAGGAGCAGAACCATCATTGGCAGGTAAGTTCAAATCTATGCTGCCACTTGAACCTCTTGTAACATTTCACAATCCATAACGACCGTGATGATAACTTTTCCTGATCCATAACTATTCACATTATTTTCCAACTGTTAAAACTCAAGTGATTATTAAATTTTGTTATTTGTAATTATACAAATCTAACTTCGATTTAATCATTTTAAAGTTACTGCATGTTTGTTTCAGTCAATTTACTACACACACTCTAAACAGAATAGCCAGCAGGTGGGCTTGAACATCAATCTAAAGCGCACGCACCCCTCTATCGCTACAGAGACTCTCCTGCACCTTGCAGAACTGGTCCTTCGACTCAATTCCTTTGAGTTCAATGGACAGTTCTTTGACCAAATAAGTGGGGTTGCCATGGGCACCAAGATGGGTCCCAGTTATGCCTGCCTCTTCATGGGCTACCTGGAGTATCAGGTGTGGCAGCAGTATCCTGGACCTTTTCCATTGATGTATCATAGATACATCGATGATGGCATAGGTCTCACCGATATGCCAGAGGTTGAACTATCTAGGTTCATTAATTTCATTAACAACTTCCACCCTGCGATCCAATTCACCTCTCACATCTCCACTGTCTCTGTTAATTTCCTTGACATTGTTGTCACTATCACTCCCCCCCACCTCACCACTTCCGTGTACTACAAACCCACCGATGCACACAGTTACCTCCTGTATACTTCCTCTCATCCTCCGGCTTGTCGGGACTCCTTGCCTTTCTCACAACTTCTCCGCCTCCGTCGGTTATGCCAAGATGATGACAACTTTCTATGCCGAGCACAAGAAATGTTGGACTTCTTCCGTAACAGACAGTATCCAGAAGATGTTCTTACCTCTGCCTTAGAACGTGTTCTCCCTATCTCACGTCTAGAGGCCCTCAAACCCCGACAAAAAACATCCTCTGAAAGAGTAAAGTTAATAATGACCTATCAACATCAAAGCACTGCTGTCAAAAGGATCATGTTTCGCCACCTACCTCTCCTCCAAGCTGACCCAGTGGCGCGGGAAGCATTTAGTGAGCCACCCTTGCTGGCATATAGACGGAACAAAAATTTGAGGGACCTCCTAGTCCACAGCCGTTTAAAAACCGTCAACGATGGCCACTTTGGAACCAAACCATGTAACCGTACACGATGTAAGACATGTCAGTATGTAATCGAAACACGTTCAGTCTCGTTCCCTAACGCCAAGTTCACCATCACCCATGGCTTCACATGTGAGTCACGCAACGTCATTTATGCTATTATATGCAAACGTTGCACCATTACGTACATCGGCCAAACGGGCACACGACTGGGCGATCGATTCTGCAGACACCTCTATGACATCTCTCAGTTTAATTCCACACCTGTGGCCATCCACTTCAATGGCCCTGACCACCACGGTGCCACTGACATCCAGGTGACAGCCATCAGATACTGTTCCTCGGACGCCAACAGTCATTTCGCCAGGAATAACGCTTCATCCATCTTATGGGTTGCCTCAAACCACACGGTTTGAATACCCAACATTCTTTTGTCTGAGACACCTTTCTCTATCGAGTCTTAGTTGTATTATGACTTTCTACTTTGATGCGATCACCCTTTTTTTTTTTTAATTACCATTTTTTTAATTTAATAATTTAATTTATTTATTTACTTATTACTATTACTTTTTTTTTTTTAAATTTGTTTATTTATTTTATTAAAAAAAAAAAAAAAAAAATTTTAATTTTTTTTCCTTTATTATTTTTTATTTTATTTATTTATTTATTTATTTTTTATTTTTATTTATTTATTTATTTGTTTTAAATTTATTTATTATTATTATTTATTTATTTATATTTTATTTTATTTATTTTTTTATTTTATTTATTATTTATTGATTACTATTTTCTTTGTTCTCACTCTTTCCAGTCCTTGTTTTCATTATTTCTTATTTTTAATGTACTATCGACTTCCTCTTTCCGGTTTAGTGGCAGCCATCTTGCTTCACATGTGACTGGACTTAATATTAAGGGAGTATTTTCTCTTATTTTTATAGTTTCATGTTCTCTACTTAATTCTCATTTTCTTTCCCTCCTGTCTCTTGTTTGTCTGTCCCTGACGAAGGCCTTGTGGCCGCAACGTAGGTTTTTCTTGTCCTTCTCTTTGTAAGACGTATTACTATTTGTGTGGGTGTGTGTTTTTTTTTTTTTTTTTTTTACCATCAATGCTACTACAAATACTATTACTAGTACTACTACTAATATTACTAGTACTACTAATAATACTACTTCAAGGTCATGACGCTCAATGTGAGCAACCCTGAGCACATATCAGTAAGGAATCAGCAACTGGCTAGGATGCATAGAAACACCAGACGGCGGAGCAAGCAAAGACATCAAAAACAGAATGAACAAAGCAAATACAGCCTTTTTTAGTCTAAACAACATCTGGAAGTCCTCCCAGTACAGCACAAGCACAACATTAAGATTATATCAGAGCTGTGTGCTTTCTGTGCTTCTCTATGGTGCGGAATGCTGGAGAGTTACAGAGAAGGAAATGTCGAAATTGTCCTCTTTTCACACAACATGCCTAAGAAAAATTCTCCGAATCTTTTGGCCGAATACCATCACCAACCAAGATCTGCTTACTTCGAGCAAACAAGAGGACATGCACACTATCATAGCTGGCAGACGCTGGAGCTGGGTTGGCCATGTCCTCAGAAGAGACCCCGATGCCATCACAAGAACAGATATGCTATGGACCCCTGAAGGAAAACGAAAGAGAGGCCGATCAAAAACAACTTGGCGGAGAACTGTGGAGGCTGAGATGCAAAGAATGAACCAGAGTTGGGGCACTGTACAAAGGATGGCCACCGACCGAGCAAAGTGGAATCAATTTGTTGTTGCCCTACAAGATGCAATCAGGCGTGATGGCCACTGACTGCTTTGACGTTTGGCGGCTAAGGATCAAAGAAACAAGAAGACTCTAAACAGAGCTATACTAGAATAATAGAATTTCACTGAGTAAATCAGTGGGGGCTTGAACGAACTGAAATTAATAAGTGTTTAAATCCTTCACAAAAGTGTCGGCAGAGGTAACATACTCAGCCTAAGCAGTATTGTTCTCGCTTATTCTGAATATCTTGTGAATACTCCCTGGAGATAGACGCGTTTTGTTTCTTCTATTTACATCTCTGCCAAGAGTAATCCTGTGCGAAGATAAATACCTTTGAAGCCCATATTAGATACTCTTGAGTTTAGGCCACTCACTACTGCAAAGCAGGGGAGGCAATACCGTCACAATGATCCAAACTGTTAACTGTAAGATAATGTGTAGGATGATAGATTAAACTATTTGATGTCGATTTATGAAGTGGAGATAGAATGAAGCAACATTAAGGCGACGTTATGTCAGTGTGTATGGGTGTGTGTGTGCGTGCGCACCTGCATGCTTGTTTGTGTACGTGTTCGTGCTGATCTCTTACCTTGCTGTACCTGTGAGCACTGCTGAAGGGAAGCTGTGACAGCGGTACACGGACTGCAAGGACCCACTCCCACATAATTTTTGAACGTCCCATGAGGGCACACTGCAAAAAATCAACTCTGCCATTATCAACATAAACACCACTGAAACCAGATAAATAAGGAAAAAGCCGAGAGGAAGGGACCTGCTCACCCCACCTCTCGATGCTGGACCTAGTATATTGAAGTCTCTAACATTTCACAACCCTCCGGCAGTATCTGCTACGGGACTAGCTTTTACTACATTGTATATTATGTTTATGATTTTCAGACACAATGTTGAAAACCCATGTACCTTAAGCCCCTAATTTGCACCTTCAATCTAATTAACTCATCCCGAAATAAGACTCCTAAATACACCACTGCCATGCTGCTACTACAAATACTATTACTAGTAATACTACTAATATTACTAGTACTACTAATAATACTACTTCAAGTACTACAACTAATACTACTTGTGCTACTACAATTGCTACTACTATTAGTCTTACTAATACTAATACCCCAACTACTCCTACTATTACTAGTACAATCATCACCAACGCTCCTACTGCTGTTGCTGATCGTACAACTACTGTTGCTAAGATAATCAACGCTGTGGCTGCTAATCTCTGTCTAGAGTTACTGTTACAACAACAACTACTATTGCTAAGATAATCAACGCTGTGGCTAAGCTTATCCTGTCTAGAGTTATCTGTATCTCAACAAAAATACTGATTGCTAAGATAATCAACGCATGTGGGGCTCCCACTTAATCATCTTATAAGTTCACCTGTACAATACCTTAACAACTACTGTTGCCTTAAGAGCTAATCAAACGCTGTGGACTGACTAATCTCTGTCCAGAGTCTTTACTGTTGGATAACAACAACTTAACACTGTTTGCTACATATAATCCACAGCTGTGGCCTCGCATAATCTACTTTTATAGGATTTACTATTTAAAAACAACAACTACTGTTGGTAAGAATAACCCATCAACATTCAGGTCGCGTGAGTGGCTGCTAATAGCTCTTCCAAAGTTCGCTGTTACAACAACAACTCCACTATTGCTAACAGATTTGTTCAACGCAAATTTTTGCTGCTTAATCTCTGTTTAGGCCAGGTTACTGTTTAATCAACAACAATACTATTGCTAATTATATCAACGCTTGTGTTGTGGCTGCTTATCTTTATGTCTAGAGTTACTGTTACATTCCGGACAACTACTTCTATTGCTTATAAGATAATTCAACGCTGTGGTGCTAATGTCTCTGTCTATTGACTTTACTGTTTACAACAACTAACTCTTCGAATTGCTGCTCATACTGTTTAAATACTCTCTTACTACTACATTCCCTGACTACTCCTTCCTCCTCTTCTTCCTCTAATTTTCTATACTTGGTAGCCTCATCCCCTCCCAGGCACCTACATATTTTCCATTTGTGTTACCTATCTCATACGTTTCTAAATGATACTGCGCCATGGTGTATGAAACAATTAGTTTCATAAATGTTACTCTTCAACCATTAACCTTCAAGAATGCCAATCTTCTCCTGTGAATTGCACAACTATTTGAAAATCGTAACACAGATTTCCAAAACTAACCCAAACATTAATCCTACTTTAAAAAAAAAAAAATAAAAAACTTGTTGAGCAGTCCCTGACATAATCTACTACTCGCCTTCAATTGTAGTTAGTAATTCTTATTCTTTGGTCTAACAGAAAGCCTTAACTACTGCCTCAGAAGTAAGCCGTACGAACGTCTAAACAATCCTTGCATGGGCCATGAAAACTATTATCATGTAAAAATACATTGCTGTTATAAAACCTTCCGTTACAAGGGAAGAAACCTTTTTAATTACCCCTTGCAAGATAATTCTACAAGAGGCGGTGGGGTGTGGGGGTGTTTTGGGGTTAGTGGGTGTGTTTTGGGGGGGGGGGGTATTTGTGGGCTTGGTTTTTTGGGGGTTTTGTGGTTTTTTGTTTTTTGGGGGGGTGTAAAAAAATAGTTTGGTTTGGTGGTTGGTTGGGTTTTGTTTAATTTTTGGGTTTTTTGGGGTTGGGGGGTTATTTTTTTTTTGGGTAAGTTTTTTTTTGGGGGAGGTTTGATAAACCCAACAAATGGTTTGGTGTTGCCTTATTTTTTGTAACTTTTAATTGGGGTCACAACATGGGTTTTATTGGGGTTATTTTTTTTTTACTTGCCATTCATTTGGGGGTTGTTTTTAAGGGGGTTTTTTTTTTGGGTTTTTTTAAACAAAAAAAATAGGGTTTTGTTCTTTACAGGGGGTGGGGTTTTTTTTTTTTTTAATGGTTGTGGGGTGGGGTTTGGCTTTTTAAGATAATTTTAGGCCTAGGTAATAATTAACCCCAGTTAAGGGATTTTTTGGAGTTTTGATTGTTTTTTTGAAGACTCATTTTTATCAATTTCAATTTTTCTGGTAAACTCATTTTAAAACTAAACGTAACTCAGTTTGATGATTACAAAACAACTTTCCATTTGTTTCCTGGTTTAAACTTTTATTGAATTAAGTTATTTTTTAAACATCCCTGGTAGTGACTTTTTTTTTTAATGTTTAACTCATTTTTTTTTTTTTTTTTAGCCCTTTTTTAGTTACCCCTTTTATATTTTTTTTTTCCATTGATAACTTTTTTTGAAGTATTTTTTTTTTTTTTTTTGTTGTTTTTTTTAAAAATTTTGTTTACCCCCATTTTTTTATTTTTTTTTTTTTTGTTTTTTTTCATTTTGTAAAAAATTTAATTACAACTTATTTTGGTTTTTTTTTTTATTTTTTATATATATTGGCTTTTTTGTTTTTTTTTTTTAATGAAAAAATATGCCATGCACCAATTGTATATATACTATATTAAAAAAATATTGAATTTATAAAAATGAAAAAAATTTTTAACGTGAAAAAATTTTTTTTTTGTTTCCGGGTTAATAGTAACAAACCCACAATTAAATAATTCACTAATTTTGGGATTTTATAAATAAAATATTAAATGGATAAAATA